>BMAV01025255.1:512888-534661 GCA_019973955.1 Trichonephila inaurata madagascariensis | reverse complement strand
TTAACATTCAATGGAGTATTTCAAATATAAATTCTGCCCGCAAACGTGGGGATGTTACGTCCTAGAACATTTACAATGTTTTTGTCTGTCTGCAAAAAATTTCTGAATTATGGGATCTAATACATCACACCTCGTTTAAAATAATGTTACTCATCCAGCCAGGGTTTAATATTTTACCTACGTCACATTCCGTAGCTGCGCGTGGCCACTATTGATAATGGATCTCGCTATTTTGAACCACAGTCAAGTGTCGAGGATGAAACCTGAGCTGGCATCTTACACTCAGAACTTCCACACCACGTGCGCAAATGATAATTCTCAAGATTGTCAGATTTAACACGCATTAGACTTTTCTCAGGCTGGGTACTCAGTATTTTTAATTTGATTTTATCTTAATTTACGTCACACTCTGAAACAAAACGATGACTATTTACGATAGACCTCGTAACTTTGAACCATGGTCGAAGACTACACTTCAGCTGACTACGCCTCAAGACTTCCTCACCTCCCCAATGGAAATACATTGAACCTCAAATGATTAAGAGTTCGTGACCATAACCGTTTGATTCTGCAGGATGGATAGAGTCTATGGAATTTCACTTTAATTTTCTTTCAAATTTTTATAGCTTTTTATACAAAAATATTAATAAATACACCGTATTTTTTAAATCTTAAAAATTTGATACGAAGCTATTTACTAATATAATTGTATAAATACTACATATTTTTTATATATACTAAATATGATAACAGTTCTATATAGTAAATTTAACTGTAATACTGAAAATCTAATTTCTTTCTTTAACAGGTTAATCAAACATAGAAATGGGGTAAGCTAGAAAAGAAAATTTCAGTATTATTAATTTTTTCGCACAAATAATATATGAGACAGAGAAAGAGATTTTCTAATACTCTTTCTTAATTTATTTATCTTGAGAGCGCATTTTTTATTTCATTTCGCTCCTGAATCCTAAAAGATATCCATGTTTGTTGATTTTTTTTTGTCTAACCACATAACGGGAATACTATACAGTAATGCTTCGACTTACGTTACCCCGACTTAGGAGATTTTCAGATCTTGTCGATTCGTCTTTTGCTTAAGGGGGAAAAAAATGCATGCAGTTGGTAGTATTGGTAATGTGATTGAAGAAGTTGTCGAACATGCCAGTGAGTGAGTGAGTGAATATTAACGTCGCATTGTTCAGCTACACGAGGGCTTTGGGCGACGGACCATGTAATTTTGAACCATGGTCAAGTGAAGTGGACGACACCTGAGCTGGCACCCCCCTCTCCCAACTACCACACCAACGGGAGGACGTTTGATCTCTCGACAGATTTAGCGTGCATCGCTGCCCTACACGGCGGGTCTTTAGTGGTACTGGGCTCGAACTCATGACATGCCTGCCATGATCCGATACTTTGACCACTAGGCTACCACAGCCCTCTTCAAACATGCCAGAGAAATAAATTTAGAAGTGGATGGTGCTAGTGTTCAAGAACTACGGGATTTCCACAATCACGAGCTGACAATTGATGAACTGATAGAATTGCACGAGCAAGACCAATACATTGACGAACTTGAGTCTTTAGATTCAGTCCAGTAGGAAGATGGAATGACGGTTGGTAATTTTTTGATAGGTCACAGTTTTGTTAAAAAAAATGTGTGCAAATTTTAGAAAATGCAGAATCTATTGAAAAGCGTATTTTTTCAACAAAACAAGGGATAAAAGTTTTAGTATGCTTCGAGGAAATTTTGCCGGGAAAAAATATTGGAGCCGGCAGACTACTTTGTTAGATATTATGAAACCTTCTTCATCAAAATAACTTCGGTTTGTGATTTTCTTTTTGTGTTACCTAATATTTTATTAAGCATTTTTTTCTAAGACACTTTTTTTGTCATCGTCCCCAAATAAAAATAATTATATGCTCTAATCATACCCCGACTTATGCGATTTCAACTTAATCGGTTATCGCTCAGTCCCATCTATAACATACGTTCGGAGTATTGCAGTATCAATTCAATCTTAGTTCTGAAAAAAAATCACCATGTTGTAAAATTTTTGTGGGCTTATAAAATGATGCATTCTATAATATCTTAGAACATTCTGGATTTTTCCTAGATATAAATAATCTGGGAGTTTTTGTTTTAAGAAAAGAGAAATAGGTCACGGTTGCAGTGTGGTCATGGTTGTGAACTCGTGTCCAGCATTTTCGAGTCACGGGTTCGAAAACAGTGCTACTAAGCACCCGGTGTGTAAAGATGGTGATGCACGTTAAATCTCTGTGTCGAGGCTTAAAATCCTATAGTTGGAGTGGCAGTTCAGAGAGGTGAATACCAGCTCAGATGTCTCATCATCACTTGACCATAGTTCAAAATCAGGAACTTCGTAGGAAATACATTAAAATCAATTCAAAATTCAGAAAAAAAGAATGCTTCGTTGCACTCAACCGCGCTTTTTTGCTGCTTTTTTTGCGAATGTTTTCTTGTTTCCATGTAATTTTTTGTCTCTAATCTACCTTATCTATATCGATAAACAAATTGATTTTAGATACGTCTTTCTGAATTCTTTTGCAAACGACTACATACAAGAGGACATTCAAGTAACCCGTAAATTTTCATAAATGTACGCAATAGACTCCCCGTTTAAAGTGTAGCATTCTAAGGCTAACCTAGGATTACCCGCAATAGACCACGTAATTTGTAACCGAGATCAAGTGACGAGAATGACACCTGAGCTAACATACCTCTTTCCAGAAATCTATCTCAGGTGTCATACTCGTCACTAGACCATGATTTAAAATTACAAGGCCCATCGCCAAATGCCATCAATTAGCTTAATAGTGCGACTTTAATATTCACTCACTCACTCCAGACCACATAAATGTGAGGGCTTTTAGCTTCGAATGATTTAACGTGCATCATCATCTCCACCCTATGGTTCTTTTTTCACTCCAGAACTCGAACCACTAGACATAATCAACACTGGCCACAGGTTATCGACCCTAACCACTTGGATTCTTGGATACAAATTCAGAATACTATGAAAAAATCTGAATATTTATAAAAAAAAAAAAAATCTCTCTAAGTTATTTCTTAAAATCATTAGTCTTATAAATAATTAATTTTTCAACAAAATTATATAGTTGTTACTTCAATAACTATTTTCCTAAAGAATACAAAATTATTTCTGGTTAGAGTTAAATCCTGAGGAACCACTTGATATGCTGAGGATGTACTGAAAATTATCATTAAAGAATTTTTGGCAGCAACTCTAAGTATTAAATTGTTTTTTTTGTTCTGTTGCACGAATAGATATGTCTACGTATATCAGCATTATATCCTTTGCCAAATAATAAATTACAATAAAATGTTGGTGATAGCTATTTTAATGAGTAATTTCTTTTTCTAGAAGGAATCAGGAATCTATAGCAACTCTTCAAATTTCTTTTTTGCAACAGAGCACTTCATTAAAATTTATTCTTTAATTCGAAACAGTGTGGAAATTCTGAGTAAAAAAATATTTTAAATCAATTTAGTTTTTCAGCTAATACTTTTTGTATTGTACTGAAGTCATTTTTTTTAACTGAGCATCATATCGATCTATAGCAGTGGTTCCCAAACTGAGTTCTTGGGAACCCTGGAGTTCCATGAGACATACCCGGGGTTCCACGAGTCGCAATGAAAAAATCGAGAAGAAATAAATATGTATTTAAAATGGATTCACACATTCTCTATCAAGTTTATATAATTACAAGTATCTATAGCTCGTCCTACTCATTAAAACTTAAAATTTTATTTGTATATAATAACTTTATAATGCAACACTTTTAAAACTTTATTATAATATATATAAATTAATATTAAAACACTTTATCTTTACATATACTTCCCATTAGATTGAGAATATTCTCTTTTTTTACTATCTCGAATTCCACAAGATAATTGCTACTCGTTATTAACAAAATGTCTTGTAAAACTAAATAATTTTCGAATGGAAAATTCACTTTTTGTATTTGTAGTAAAAACATCTATAATGAAGGAGAAAAAACAACTTATCAACATATCAACAGATCTGATGTTATAATCTGAATTTAACAAGAACAGCACACATCTAAATTTTTAGTTGAAAATTCGTGCGAAATACACGGGTTTTCTCATACAGCTATAAACATTTTAATGCCATTCAGGGTATTGTGTTTAAGTGGAATATATTTCTCAATGTGAGTGGCTGCAAAAACGAAGTATAAAAACAAATTAAACTCTGAATAATAATGTGATTGCATTTAATCTCAATAGACCTAGACTACGACAGTTGGTGTGAAAAAAAGTAAGCACGTATCCCAGTTATTAAATAATGTATGGATAAGTGACACTTGGACCACAAATTAATATTATTAATAAGTAAAATTACATTAAAAAAGATTATAATTTTTTAAATAATAAATGCAATACTTTTTTTAATTGTCTTTACATAAAGTGCCCATAACATGTTGATCTACTTAAAATATTATTTTGAGATATATTCTTCGAAGTATGTGCATGGCATGGGGTTCCACGAAAACACCTTCAAGTTTTAGAGGTTACATCAGGTGAAAAAGTATGGAAACTACTGATCAATAGATTTTGAAAAAGAATTAGCGTGCGTGATTCATATCAAAATGTCTATATTTATCATTGTTTACCTCTGAAAGTAACTTTTAAAAATTATACTTATAAATATACGCTAAAATATAAATATATTAATGTCTATTATAAAAACAGAGAATGTAATATATGACTGAAAATGTAATTACATTGGCAACAAAGACTAATGATATTATTACGTGGCATTATTATCCCTAGAGTTTGGAAGAAGAGAAAAGAATTTCTGCATATAAAAATGTGTTTAAAATATTCATTTTTAAAATTAATTTAGTCATCCCCCCAGATAACAGAAGAGAGAGAGAGAGAGATTTTCTATATTTACTGCTGATAAAAAGATAATTCAACCATCGTGTTTTGACACAAGTACACTGAAATTATTCAGGGAAGCAAGTGGATGTGACAAGTAGTATACATATTATTACAAATTTTGTGTATGTGTAAAGTAGTGTAAATAATTTATATTTGGATATGTAAAGCATTTATATTGCTCTATGTTATATTTATTTTATGTTAAAATTGTAATATTCACAAGCAACGCCGTCACTTACGTTATAGTGGTGATTCAATGGGAACTTGGCGATAGAGCCAAATTAGTGACTTTGCTGATAATTTTGGTGATCATGTTGGCGACCATTTTTGACGAGTTCGGGACCCTCTGGATTCTTCTAGAAATTAGTGGAAAAATCCACTAATTTCGAGACCTATGACGCTAGCGGATCTTTCTCGAATTATCCGCTACGCCTATAAATAGAGCGATGATCGCCGAAAGTCAGTCAGTTTGGTTTGGTTTTGACTAGCGATTAGTTAGTATTGCTTTGACTAACAATTAGTATACTTGCCTTGAGCGGGATTACCAATTAGCTCGTCTATGCTTGTGAATAATCTTATACATACGCGTATTCTAAACACTGATAATTGTGTCTGAGTGCTGCCAAAGCTGTGAAGATCTTCTGAGATCTATTCTTTGAATATTGCTACTGAATCCTGTATTTCAAGGATCGGAATTTCGACAATAAATTATCATCGCTCTTAAAGAACTGTCTTGTTCTTTTCGATTCGTCTGCATAAAATTTAACGTTTTGGTTTTGTTGTAATAAGACCTTAGTGTTCTGTACTTTCTATTTATTTAAGTGTGAAACTAGGATATTTAGTTCAATGTTTTCATACAAATCTTGCACTTCTTAAATTGTAAATATGGTTCTTTATAAATGTATTTATTATTCTAAAATTGAAGTATAATTCCTTGAGAAGCAAATTAATCTTTTATTGGCAAATTAGTTGTTTTACGTATAGTATTCTTCCAACAATACAATCATTTCAGCAAATTACATTACATTCCAAATTAATTCACAAACTTGTTATTTTTTTTTAATTGAAAGATTCATTATGTTCATTAAGTAAGTAACTTTTAAACAAAATTTGTGTACAATTTTATTTTTTAGCAACATAAATAATTATGAAATGTGCATCAGTTATAATTTAAAGTTGATTTAAGTATCTTCATTTTTAATAAAACAAATAGCGCTCCCTATTTTAAGGAGGAAAATGAGTTACTTGAATTAAGCAATACATTTCAACTTATGAATATATACTTTATCAGTCTTAAAGTCTATATATGTACATTGCAGTTGCATAATGTACACCCCCGCAACCCCTGCCTCGTGAGGGGGGGGGGGAAATACCTGACTAAAGCCTCAAGTATGTATTTACCCAACTTATAAAATATTAAAAGCAAAGTCTGACTTTGCAGAGGGGACTTAGCATTCTCCGATTGCTTCTGGTACACTGATAGAAAATATCACAGTAGAACCAAAGCCGTTATAGTTCATATACCGGATAAAAAAAAGATCGCACAGAAATAAAATTGCACAAAAATAAAATCGCATGAGAAATTACCTCGCAAAAACAGGTTCTACTGTATTAAATCTTAAATTTGCCATTAACCACATTCCACTATTACATAATATTCAACATTAATAAACTTAAAATCAGTTATCAAATTAAAATTCTACAATAAAATATTAAAATGTTTCCTGAGCAATATTTCTTATTTTTGGGATTTTGTTTGAATTATAGTATATAATATATATAAATATTTTCTTCTTTTTTTCGATTAAAAATGATGTTTCGATTACATTTGAGTATTGCAAAAATATCTTAAACTTACAAAAAGTCTATTTAAGTAATAATTTTCATAAAAACATTCTACTAAAATTGCTTTTTCTCTTCTGATCAGTTTTTTTAAAGAAAATTATTTAAGTCACCTTAAACATTTGGCTTAGTTTTACACAAATTACATTTGAGTGGAATTTAAATGCAATCAATCACACAATTAAAAAAAAAAGAAAAAAACTTATATACACATTATTACGAGAGGCGGTCAGAATATCATAAAATTACATCATTTTTCAAAATTTTAATTTTATTGAAAACATTTTTGGTGGAAAATTTTAAAAATTAATCCGATGTTTAAAGGAGCTAAATTTTCTAGTTAAATCTTTAGCTTTCTTTTTCTTTTTTTTTTTAAAAAAAACATAAGAAATATCGCTCACACAATTTTAAATCGTCATAACTTTAAGCGAAAAGGGCTTTCTGGCTCCCATTTATCAGCCCTTTAGAAGTAATATAAGAAAATACATAGTAATAGTATTATGCTATGTACAGTTGGCTACAATTTAACGAATTCAATTTGATCTAACATTTTGTACTTTAATTCAATGTTATCGTTATATTGGGATCCAAAAAAAGTACAATTTTTTTTACCTACCTTTTCGATATTCTCTATGATAAGGAACAGCACAAAAAATCCATAATTAGAAATTACAAATTTTTTATTCAACTGATAAGAATGGTATTAGTGAACTATTATGCACCATTTAATTGGAAAATTTTAAATACTAATAGATGCATGTAACTTTTTCTGATTCCTTACTTGAAAGAGTTCCTTTTATGACTTTATACAGAGTAGAAAATACTGCGTCCATTATATCCTACTGCGTAAGGGATGTTTTCACAGTTTCCAAACTATGTAAAACAGTGCTTCTTAAAGTTAGAGTATTTGCAACCCAATATATTCAATCGTAATTTTTATCATGCCCTCCTCCATACAAATAACAATGCATTGAATTCAATAATACTATACTTTGACGCTAAAGCTACAACAGGACTTTAACCTTTTAAGTGCCACTGGCATATATATACGTCTAGCTCAACCGGTGCGTTAAATACCCCGCACGAATATATACGTCTTGCCGAAGTGCGTTCTTTTGTGTGCATTGCTATTCATAAAATTATTCCGAAGGCTTTGGAATTCAACAAACCTTGACAGTGTTTGCGAGAAATTTGCTTATATCAGAGGGATTTCCTTATTTTTTACTCCTTTCCTTCCCCCTCCCCCCAATACATCACATACACTCGCCTTCGTGGAAAACGGAGCCATTGGGAAGTGAATAGCGTCTTTTAATCGGCAGACATGGGGTTATTTATAAACCGTACAAATTATTAAGATAACTGTTAATTTTTGTATATAATTTTATGTCTGACAAGCTCGTGGAGTCATTGTTAACTATCAAACTTGCTCTTAACTTAGTATTATTAAATACATTGTGCAGTACTGATGCATTTATAAGTGTATTATATGAGTGTAAATGTTAATTTTATTTTATTATGTCAAAATGTATTTTGTTTGTTTACTTTCAGTAAATTAATTTTTTTTAAGGAAATAATCTTTATTTTTCGGCTTTTTAATACACTCGCGCCCCCTTGCCCCCTTTCAGAGTTATAAGACTCCAATAGGGTAACTCACCTCACAGTTTGAGAAACGCTGATGTAAAGCATTAGAAAATGTAGCAGTTTTGGCGCAGGAGATTTTTTCATCAAATCAATTCAATCAATTTTTGCATCAAAATCGCTATTCGTTGGCTTTGTCTAATGAACAATTTCCGTAACTTCAGTTGCACTTAGGCACCGCCATCAAATGTAACTTAATCATTAAAATCTTAAAATATTCCTTGCGTTGGAGAATGGGATGATTAATGAAAGGAATTTCCTGTCCTATTCAAAACTTACGTGATAATTTACACTCTGACTCATCATAAAGTCGAATAATGGTCTGCACCCTTTTCTGTCGAGATTGGCTGCTTACAAAAAATATTTCTGTTCCGGACAAAAAGGATAATTATATAGAAACTAATTAATTTCTTTTCTAACTAAAATTAATAAAATATTTTTTTGGCTGTTGAAATCATTTGTTACTTCGGGTTTTATTATTTGTTAAATAGGGGGTTTTGACTTCATATTAATCGGGGAAGGAAAAAAGTTTGTTAAACCGTGAGATTCTTTAAATAGGGGATCGGTAAATCGCTGTTTGACTATATCTTCTCCAATGATGAGGAAGAATCAAATGATGAAGAGTATAATAGCCAGTATGATTCCTCTACTGAAATCTATCCAGATAATTTAACTGAGGGAGTAATTATCGTCCTAGATGAAATGACCACATCATTTCTAGAAAATATAATGGTCAGCCTATGACAATATTTTTTGTGTTGTTGAATGTTGCGACACTAAATACGCAAATTATTCTCTTAAGTACTCAGAAAAAACCTTCTAAACATCGAACCAGACGTTGATTTCTGAAGTGTTTTGTATTTCAATTTACAGAGAAATGTACCGAATGTAGAAACCAGCAAGCAATGCTTTTACGAAATAAAAAAAAAAAAAAATTATGATCCAGTGAAAACATCCCGCTCACTCGCGACGAAGACTAAAGGAGTGTATAAACAATGTACTGAATGCCCTAATAAAAAGAACTGAAAAACTAAATTTACGTACGAATATTGTAATAAATATATCGAATTTTCTACTTTTCTTCCTTTTACACCTTTGAATGTAAATTTTATGGTAAAAACTGAATGTAAACCCCCTTGGGTATGAGATACAGTGCGAGTGAAATTCCGTTCGTCTTTTTCGAGCGAGAAATGCCGGGTTAACCTTACGATTACGAAACCAAATTGGCTCGACGACAGAAGCCTTAACAGAATGTTTAGTTGCTAGACTCGAATAAGTGGATCATTTAGATTTGTTGACGCTCCCTTGAACTGCACAGGAAACGCCGTGTGAACATGTAATTAATGGATATTCGATTGATCTCAGGATTCTTTTAAATAAATAGGTAATTTACCACAGCTAAGAGCATAGAGCATCGATCGTTCTTTTTCCGTTTACTGATTGTACCTACCCACGCATTGTTATAAAGTAAAAATTTCCCGAATTACTTTTGTTTACTTGTGCGAGACGAACGATGTTCGATTTTAATAAATGTAGCGAATAAATGCAAGTTTTTTTTCCCCTTCCTTCCTTCCTTCTTTACTTCACTTCGTTTTATTTAAGATTCCTGCCTTAAAGAACCGAAAAATTCATAAATCGAAGTTGGAAGCGAATAATAACAACTCTGTGAAACGACGCGGAATAATTAGAAATGCGTCAATTCTACGAAGAAGTTATTTATGGTTATTTATTTGTTAGTTTTTCCCCTTCCATGTTTTTCATCAGAGGGCAAAAGAGACAGAGAAAGAGAGAGCGAGGGGAAATTGATATTAAATAAAACAAGTCAAAACATATTTAACTTCTATGAGAACAGTTGCCTTGAGGAAATTACTGCTTTTCCTGCAGTGCTCTAATCAAATCTGAAGGAAGCTTAACATTCGTTCTGAATTCAATATTCCATCGATTTGTTTTTAAAGCTTCGAGATGGGTATTTGTAATGAAGACATAAATTATAAACGTAATTATGTGTTTAATAGTTTAAGTAATAGTTTGTGAATGATATTAATCCGCTCGTTATACAATCTTTTTCATTGAAATTTCATTACAGTTTGATTAAACCTTCAAATTGTATTGGTATGACTCGCCTGTTTGATTCCTTCAAAATTTAAGCACTGATTTTCATTAAATTTATATAGCAACAACAAACAAAAAAATTAAGTTTTAAATGCGCTTCAAATAAATCAGCATCTCTATTTTTTTGTTATGAAATTTTTTTGTTAAAATAATTAAAATGTATTTATTACAGGCAGTTCTCAGTAGTTATACGCTCAAAAATGTTTAAAAGAAAAAATAATGCACACATCAAAAGCGTCAGGACCAGTAGCGCACACAGGAATTTTTCAAGGGAGGAGGGGGTCGAAAGTTCACCATTCTTGTATCATGCTTCTTTTGTTTTTGTCGATTTTGGGGAACAAAACACAGTAAAAAACTAATTATTGAATAAATAATTATCATTAATTAATAAAATTAATCATTAATAACAAATACTTTGTTAAATTTTACGTACTATATACTTATAATTATAATCAATTGGAAAAAAATCAAGGGCTTGGGGGGGGGGGGGGGCCGGACCCCCAGGATCCCCCCTTGTGTGCGCCACTGATCAGGACACACACACAAACCCAAGGAAAGTCCTGGTTTGAGGAGAGAGTTTGAAAATAATTTCTATTAATACATTAAAAAGACAACCATTTCCTATTTTTTACAGAAACATGGCTTTTCTCCTGATATTTCTAAGGATGACTGTTATTTGTGTTGAAATTTATGAGCATATCTACTTTCCAAAACATGCATGAAGTCACAAGTTTTTTAAAAATAAAATAAAAAAGTCCTAGATTGCATTAAGATATACTAGGAATATCAGATTTCCTCAAAGCTCTTTGACTTAACATTTTTTTAAAGTACTATTTGTTTAGCTGGGCTCAAATATCACTAAGCGGACATTTTTGGCGTCTAACTTCTATTGCAGGCATGTTCTAAATTTTCCATTATTTTAGAATTCATATTGAAAAAATATGCTACAGATAAAAATAAAGTAAACTGGATGACGTTTTGAAAACCACATGAAGACTAGCAGTAAAAGGTTGCAATTGTAATATTTTGTCTGTGGACGGTATAGCAATATTTGGAGATGTTAGCTTATCTATGTGTGTAGAAGATACAATACCAAAAAAACATTATCCATTACAAATAATAAAAAATGTTCACTTTAGCTAGTTGGCGTATTTTTTGTGGAAATGGAACTTTGTTTTCAATGGCTGTTCGTTTGGATTGTATTATTTTCCTTCAAAATAAATTATAAAACATTAAATTATAAAACAATTTTCCCTAAAATAAATTATTATTATGATTTTTGCTTAACATATTTTGAGACTGCAATTATTTAAGGACCCATATTAAAAAGAATTCGAAAAAGATTTGTGAAGATAGAGAGAAAATTACAAATTTTAACTCTTTGAATTCTGTATATGCTTTAAAAACGTTGAATATGTTCAAGGTCATTTAGTTGAATTTGTTGCAATTTATTTTGAATTAATACCCCAAACAAGAATTTATTGGCAATTAATAAAATATTTGAAATTACTATGAGGTTTTAGTGGCGTTTCTTTTTGCAAGACGCTAACAACAAAGAACAGGAATACAAGCCTGTAACGACTAGCCTGAATAGGGATTCCTTACGTCTCAGTCATCTTAAAAATAGTATTATGATGCATATAAAAATCTAAAGTTTTTTTAAATGTATCTTTTTTTTAAAAAAATTTTTTAACTTATCATTTTTATATCCCTCGCATAACGAGCACCTGTAAAATTCGATTTTATTTTTTGAATCAAAAGTGCGTTTTATACGCGGGATTTTACGGTAATCATATACAATTAAATCTTATATCATTAACTAATATTATACAAGTTCTTACCCATTTAGCTAATTCTACCATACGAAAAAATTGATATTTAGCCAAAAATTACTCATTTTAAGGAAAGAAACTACATTTGTGAGAGAGTCTTTTTCGCAACATTTCCCAATAATGTGTCAAATAACCCACCCGGGATATAAAAATTCTGAATTGCTATAATAATGATAACAATACCTTCAAGACTTCGATTTTTGTAGTTCTTGACTAGAAATTTCAATAGGAAAAAATATAAAACATTTACAAAGGAAACATGGTACTTTCGAATTATATATATATCGCCAGACAATTTTGCTAAACCAAAAGACGTCACTAATTCAAAAAATGCTGCCAAATGCTTTAATGGTTATTATTATCCTCGAACATGCACAGATACACTGCAGGCTGCATATCGCAACATTTAGCAAAGTTTTTTGATTTGGAGAAACTGGTTAAAGGTTTAACTCGTAATTAAATGCCGGGTAAGTGAGTGAGTGAATATTAAAGTCGCACTGTTCAGCTACACGAGACTATTCGCGACGGACCACGTAATTTTGAACCATGGTCAAGTAACGTGGAGGACACCTGAGCTGGCACCTCCCTCTCCTAATTACCGCACCACACCAACGGGAGGATGTTTGAGCTCTTGACAGATTCAACGTGCATCGCTCCCATACGTGGCAGATCTTTAGTGGTACTGGGCTCGAACTCGCGCGCGTGACAAGGCCAGCCACTATCCGATTACTTGACCATTCGGCTACCACGGCCACTAAATAAATGCCGGAAAGAGCTCCGAAAAAATTATGTTTTTAGAAAAAGGTATTGCAGTTTTTATGTATACTATTTGAAAATACTGCTTTCTTTTTAAAGTTTGTTATATTCACCTTTTCATACATTTTAAGAAATTATTTAATATACGATGTAATCTAAAGAGTTTCATTTGATATTAATTGCAAATTAGCATGGATTTATTTCACAAAAAAGGAATTAAAATAAATTTGAAAATAAAAAATCCTCAAGACTTCTTCCTAAAAATCACATATTTTTTCCATATTTTAGACTATACACGATACAATTAAAATAATTAGTACTTCAATGAAATTCTCCAATAATGATCTGCATTAATAGCTACTTTTACATATAAATATCATTAAAACTAATTATTTTTGATTATTACTTCAAGGTCTTTGCAACAAATGCAGAACCATTTGTGCAATTTGTGTTGCATATTTAAACTCGCTTTTTTTCCCCAACCAAGGTCTTTTTTTTGTATGCGCTGAAAAAGAAAGACTAGGAAAGAACAAAGCTAAACAAACAACAAAACTAAAAAGATGAAGAAATCTCTCATTCTGGGCACGGGCCCTCGATTAAAGGGGATTGCCAAAAAAAAGGGGGCACACGTGATCACTTCCGGTCAGCTGGCCGAAACGACGGCCGGAAGTAAGGGCCATAAGCGGCCCCTTTCGCTCCTGGCTTCGAAATCGGAAGTGGGGGAAATTTTTCTTCAAATCGTTGTATGTGCTTCGATTTCGGAATGAGGCCATAGGGAAAAAAGGAATTGGATATGAAAAAAAATGTCACACACAGGAGAAGCATACAATAAAATGCGACGGGACAAAAAAAAATTTTAAGGGAAAAAATATATTAAAAAATCCCTGCCATCCTTAATTTTCTGGAAAATGAAGTCGTTTAGATAGGCAGAATTACAAATTCCAGCCATGTAGAGTTACTTTTGTGTAAGTTTTTCTAGACATTTTATTCTTTTTCCCACAGTTGCTTCTCAACTGTTTTTACGGTCTTATGCAACACATAATTTAACTGTAAATATGGTGCACGAATTTCCAAGAATTTGAGTAAGAAAGTTTCTTATTTTTCAATGAGTTAAAATTAATAATCTCATCGATTTTGGGAGCAAAGAATGAATAAATGTAAAGATCAGAAATTTATACCATCGCTTTCAAGCCTATAAAAACGTATTTATAAATTTAGAAATGATTTTTCCGTTCATATTTTCCCATTATATTTCCATAGAATATTGGTTGGTTGATTGATTTTATAAGCTAAAGGGTCATATTTGGAAAAAAAAAAATTTTTAACTCAAAAAAGAATGAACATTGTCAAAGCCGAGAATATAGAAAGACCTCTTGCACATCCCGAGAATGTGCTCATTCGTAATTACTAATAAAACTATTAAATACAGTGGAAGAAAGAAATGATAATTCTGGAATCTTGGAGTCAATACGCTTAAAACTATTCTAAAAGGTTAAGGTCTTGTACCTTCTTGAGGAGACTCACAATCTGACAATATTTTGTAACTATATTTAGAAAATTTCTGGAAGCTATATCTAAATGATTTCTGAATGATTTAGATTTTACTTTAAATTGACTCAATTCTAGGATTACACAGCTATTGACGACAAACTTTGCAATTTGAACTATAGGTAAATCATGAAACAACATCTAAACTGTTAGCTCTATTCCAATTTCCACACGTGATACTTTGTATTTAATGGGTAATAATACACTTTATTACCGACAATTGGCTTTAGTGGTTTATGGATTGAAATCGCAATTCGACTTACAAATCGTAGGCCACGTAACTCGTGGTCTGAGCCACATGCATACGGATCTCATAGGAGCCCATGGCGTGAATGACGGGATAAGTATTTTTTTTTTTTTTTTTATTGACCAATTCTTTTTGGTATTTTTTAATCATAAATACCTTACATTTAATACATTGTACAAGGATTATTTGTCATAAAAAATTATAAATTAAATGGAATGTGTATACTTAAGATATGTTTTTATTGAATAATTTTATTTCTAGCTTAAATTATGAATTTCCTTTATAAAGCATTATTATAAGTTAAAATAGCAGCTGCTATTTTTATTCATATATATTTTAATATATTATTAGGGGTGACGATAAAATAGGTAGAAAAATATAATCTATGAAACATTAAAACAAAACTGCAACAAATACGAAAACGCCAGGTATCGAAATGCAACTGCCAGATGTGAGTAGTTGCCATGAAATAATGGTTTGTTGTTACCAAAACCAGCCACATTGTTAAACTTCTAATTTCGACGATGTGGTTTCTTGGTAATTGCAATAATACACTAGCTCTAACTCAGTGCTTATCAAACTTTCAATATTAGAGAATACAATATTCAATCATAATTTTCATCACACACACACCCCTCACCCCCATTATACAATAACAATGTGTTGAATTCAATAATAATACACTTTGACTCTAAAACTACAATACGAATTTAACCTCTATAGTGCCACTGGCATGTATAAACGTCTAACTCAGCCAGAGCGTTAATTGACCGGACGTGTATATACGTCTTTACGAAGTCAATCTGATCTGTATGCTGCTATCCCTAAAATTATTTCAAAGGATTTGACATGCAATAAAATGAACGTGACATTATTTGCAAATGATATACTTATTTCAGAGAATTTGCTTATTTTTATTCTTTTTATACAATGAAAAGAGATTGAAAATTCGATCACAATCATTGAAAGGTTGAGAAACATTGCTTTATACAAATCAAGTTTGTTTTAAAAAAAATCATACATTTTTAAGTCCGCATAATTTAAGTTTCCTCTGGGAGATAAAACACAAATCAGTGCAGTTCATTCAGCTAGAAAAACATCAAAACCAATATTGAACTTGGAAAAAATTTCCCTAATCTTAAGTTATTATTAAACTGATAAGAATTACTAATACACGACATCATAAGGTACATTATTTGAAACAATTAAAAACGTATGTTACAATAAAGTAATAAATGTAAATTATTGTACCATTGACTTATGTAGTTAAGTGTTGCTTAAGTTTAATGATTCTAAATTAAGAATATGAAAAAAGGAATTGTTATG
Organism: Trichonephila inaurata madagascariensis; assembly: GCA_019973955.1. Lineage (NCBI taxonomy): Eukaryota > Metazoa > Arthropoda > Arachnida > Araneae > Nephilidae > Trichonephila > Trichonephila inaurata. The sequence goes on along the minus strand of BMAV01025255.1, from coordinate 518,406 downwards.
CTTTCAATGCGGAATAAATATATACTGAAATTAAATTGTTCCTTTTTTTTATAGTTATTAGAAATTTAAAATCAACGTATTTAAATAACATCTGTATGAATAACAAACAAAAATTCTTAAAGATTTACCTCATCAACTATGGCTTCTTCAACTTGAAGTATTTTACTTTTATCCATCCACAATATATTCTTCCAAAAATGAAGATTCTCTATCTATTACTTTAAAGAGACAATTTATAAATAATTTAAATATATTTACATTTATTTTCTTCTGTTGAACTAATGCTTACAATCATAACAGTACGAAACAGAAATAAGCACGGTTCACAGTTAATATTGTTTTTCCAACTGCAAGAAATACTTTTAAAACAAAAACAAAAAATGCATTGAATGACTCCCATTACAACGTAACCCATCAAAATCCAAGCAGTTACCTTCAAGCCCAGAACGCGTTTCCTTCCTCCTGATTGATTGAATATTAACGTCGCACTGTTCAGCTACACGAGGGCTTTTTGCGACGGACCACGTAATTGGTCAAGTGACGTGGAGGACACCTGAGATGGCACCCCCTCTCCTAACTACCACACCACACCAACGAGAGGACGTTTCAGCTCTCGACAGATTTAACGTGCATCGCTGCCCAACACGGCGGGTCTTTAGAGGTACTGGGCTCAAACTCGTGACAAGATAAGCCACGGTCCGATACCTATACCACTCGGCTACCGCGGCCGTTTCTTTCCTCCTAATGTTTACAATCATAACCGTACGAAACAGAAATAAGCACGGTTCACAGTTAATATTGTTTTTCCAACTGCAAGAAATACTTTTAAAACAAACAAACAAAAAAATGCATCGAATGACTCCCATTACAACGTAACCCATCAAAATCCAAGCAGTTACCATCCAGCCTAGAACGCGTTTCTTTCATCCGTTCTATGAAATCTGATTACACACATCTACCATTTTCCTCTTTTACCCTCCCACACCAAAAATCCGCAATCAGACGAATGAAATGATCAACATAACGCAACAGCAACCCAGAAAATCACAAACAAGCTACTCACAATGACATGTCCCTTTCACCCCTTCTTTTCAAAGCGTGCAATTACAGTGTTACATTGTAATCTTCTCGCACCGTCAGACAGAAACGGGAGGCAGATTATTATTGGATAAAGCGTTAGAAACCCCTTTTCTTCAGCGAAAAGAGAACTGTTTCAAGGAACGAAAGGTAGTAATTAGCGATGATCACGCTGGCGATATCCCATGTCCAAGCTGTCGAGGGCCCGTTTGCAATTGTTGTTATTATACTTTTCGCATTCCTTCTAGAAACTAGCATTCATGTGTTGCTTTTAGGGGGTGGGAGGGAAAGTAAGGTTATGATGGTGAGGGAATAATGCCACGATGACTTGTTTATTTCCGTGCTTGTGATTAAAAGAGGTTTTTTTTATCCTTAAGGATGCGTATGTTTCTGTGCCAAAAGTAGAAATTCGCATAACAGAGGGATGTTGTTAATTTAAATGAATAATTGGATTGGATTGGCGAGATTAATGTTGGCACGGTGTTTATTCTTTTTGACTATTGGCGATGGTCCAGATTAAAGCCTGGAGGGAAAACTCAAGCGTAAAGGTTTTATTTAGTTTGAAAATTGTCCTATTTTGGTTTTCAATATGGAGTAGTGTAAATAACGAAGAACACAATAGATTCAAAATACATTAATTGTAGAATTTTTGTGCTTAGAGTTTTGCCAAATAAAATCAAAAAGTAATTGCAAGGGAAATTTGTATGATAAAATCATGAAAACTACGTGAGAGATCATCAGTCTTTCAACCAATTAAAGTAGAAATGAAAGTTTTAATTCTTGAACAGAAACTATATGACATTAAATCTATTTTTTTTAAAAAATGCAATTGCTATTGTAGTGGATGTTATGAATTTCTGGCTTTAATTTTCATAATATTTCGTTTGCTTTTTTGAAAAAAAGTTCACCAAGCTATCTGTTCGATAATTAAGAAAATTCTACACTTCTTGGTGTCTATGAAGCGAATAAAACCTAAAATTTTATGTAACCTGACATAATGTGTGTACACGTCATTATTATCTAAAACCTCTTACTATCCATCTGGTAGGAAATGAAAACCATGTCGACAAAACTCTGAAATTTGGAGTGAAATAGTCTTGGATTTCTAGTTTCACACCCATTAAGAATTTTCTACTGAAAGAGTTAGTCAAAGCATGGAACAGTAGGTGATAAGTCGGGACATCAGGCAAAGTAAGATAAAATCTCCCAATCATGCACCATAGTTTTTACCATTGACGTTTACAGCATAGGGCCTCGTGTTATTGTGATGAAGGGACACATCATGCAGATTAACAACGCTGCGTTTTTTTTTCATGTCCAATATGTTTCACAGTCTGTTTAAGGGTGGACAATTGAAGGTATATTTCGTGACTGATTAAATAGAAGAATCTCCATGTGAAATATGGGGTCACGGTAGTCGAGCTGCCAAGGTTGTGAAGTCGTGATCGGTGTTGTATTTGTCAAGTCGTAGTTCCAAGGTCTAATGTGAGGATGGTCGAGGGGCTGATGCATGATACATACATAGTGTGTCAAAGTCTTCACGAGGCCATATTGCGGAGTTTCGGAGACTGGAGTTCCAGTTCAAATCTCTTCCTCGTCTGTTAATTGTGTCTCAGAATGGAATTTTATAAAATTGCGAGATCATCGTCTAAAACTCCAGTGTAACTTCTTAATGCGAAATTAAAAATTATCAAGTTAGATTTAAAAGCAGGGCTTTGAGTCGGAACTGAACCAAAAACCGTTATTTTGTTAGGAAGGAAAACCGAAACTGAACCGTAAACAAAACATAAATTTATTTCGGTTTGGTTTATCTTCAGTCATTTTGTTACTGTAACCAACTTATCAATATTTTCTAATTTAACTTTAACCATATAATTATCATCATTACATATACATAGATTCTCGATTTCCTGTTTTGATGTTCACAAGTACTTTTCATTGTCCGTTTCGTATGAAACTACTTGTAGAAGCAAATTTAAGTCAGGTGTGTATAAACTAGTTCACATGGTTTTTTAAGGAAATATCTGAGTAATGCGATCAACAACATTCGATTATCTACAGATGTTTGTGTAGAACGTTTAGATAGACAAACCAGAATCATGAAATCCTAGTTGTAAAATACAATGCTCGCCGTTCTCTGCTCACCGCTCGTATCGTACATCCTGGTTAATTGTATAAATTCACATAATGTACCAATTAAATAAAAAAGGTTAAAATATCTTCTAAATTTTGATAGAATTACACCTTTTATGTATGGTAGAATTTTAGACACAGTGGCCGAGTCTCTTAGTGTATCGTACTTCCCCACCACAGGTCTGGGGTTCTATCCCTGGGCTGGTCAAGGTGAACTCAGCCTTTTATCCATTCAGTGGATCGATACAGGAGTACCAAGTTTGCTTGGGGACTAAACACTGGGGGTTTCGCTTCAGACTGAACACATGATCGGGACATCTGCTTATGCTCCTCAGCGCCCAATGGTCAAATATTGTACGATGGGCAGAGTGGGCCTTGACCCTCATGGGCTGTTGCGCCACTGAATTTTGTTTAGTTTTAGATATAATTATATTTTTAGTGCAAATAAAGAATATACATAAAATAAAATTATTCATTCGGAACCGAAGCGTAAACCGTTATTTTTGGCGGAAAGAAAAACGGAACTGAACCGATATATTTTTTAGTTGAACCGGAATGGAAAAAAAATACGGTTTGAAGCCCTGTTTAAAAGGAACAAACTGTTATAAATGAATTTCTAGATCAAAATATAAGTCTTAGTAACATAGAACTAAATTTATTTTCTAAAATATTTGGAGCTAAGTAAGTTTTTTCGATGGAGTAAAACAGGTGGAGCAGTTTGAAAAAAGAAACATTTTGTTAATTTATTTTGGCGTGCAAAAAAGAAATAAAACAAAGGAATATGGCAATCACAGTGGAACTCCTATTCGTGAATAAAACGTTTATGGAAAGTAAATTTCTCGATTATTTTTCTTTTTTTTGAATCATTGAGTAATATAAAAATTGGAAATAGTGACTTCCACTGCTAGTATTTCATTCTTCTTAGTTTTTCGGAGCAGTTCCATAACAAATATTTTTTGGGAGCGAGAAGGTTATTTCAGACAAAGAACAGGTGAGTATATATTGGAAACAAAGAGATAAAGTTTGATTAAGTAACTTAAGAAGTTTTCAAATACCTGAAAATCATTCACAATTAAAAATTTTGAAAAAAAATACCAGGTTATTATTTATTTATAAGCAATCATCCATTAACATGTCTAATCTTGATTTTATTCACTCACACACACAGAAATATTGATATTTAAAACCATTTTATTACTCATAACATAAGTTTGTTACATGTGAAAGAAACTCAGTAAAAAAATTCGATTTGCTTAACACTATTCATATATTTTGATTTATTCCATACCCATAAAATGCAACTAAATGGAGTCAGAAAATTTTTTTTTTGCAGGCCTTTACTTTAACACTCTTTTGGTGGCTGTCATTTAAATTAAAACTAATTTTAATTCTTTTACTGGTAATATATTACACACATGAAGTTGTGAAAACGTATAAGCCACCAGATGTTGTTAATTTCAATCTATCAAAGAACTTAATTGTATATATTCGGAGATATTGCAATTTTTCTCACATTTTTTAAAGATTATTATTTAATTAGAATCCAAATTACGCCAAATTATAATTTAAATACTCATGAGAATTTTAATTAAGAATTTTCCGCAATAACTAGAGTTAGTACTTCTGTATACAATCTCACACTTTTTCTGTAAGAATATTGTTAAAAAATATATTCTCAAATTTTAGAATTTTACTTTTTATTTTTTGAATTTCAATTGGCATAGTTAATTCATGTTTGTACTGAGGTTACTTTACTTAAAAAAAGTATTTTTATGCAATTATGTTAACATTATATTGCTCCTTTCTTAATTACAACTCCTCAAATACGTGGTATAAGAAATCCTTTTAAAGGAAAGATTGCAAGATATATATATGTATATATATATATTGATTAAATGTCATTTTTTAAAATTAATAAGTACATCAAACATACTTCTATTTATAATCAGGATTTTTCATCACAAGAATCAGTCAGAACAAAATTAAATTAAATTCTTACCTTTGAAAAAAAGATCTTTCTTACTTTACTGCTCCCTAGAAACTAAACTAATCAACGATACACAATGCATAGTTCCCTAAATGCAACAAATGTTTATAGAACTAAAGTTTAGAACCAGTTTTATTACGTTGAATGCTTTTGGTGGAAGAATCGGAAGATACATTTCCTTTTTCTTTCCACACCTTTCTCCGCCATTTAAATCTTCAACAAGGGAATAATATGTCTCCGTAAAAGGTTATCCACTAGTTGAATTGGTATTCTTAAGTTTCCATTGTATTTAGGAGTGCTTTTTTTCACCATTGATTAGTA
>BMAV01025255.1:464115-490611 GCA_019973955.1 Trichonephila inaurata madagascariensis | reverse complement strand
TTTTTTTTATAAATATATTTAACACTTAAAAAATCCTGTTACTGGTCCGCGGGATTTTAATTATGAGCTAACTGGTCCGTGAGGTCAAAAAGTTTGGCGACCGCTGGCCTACACAACATTTCACTCAGCGCAAATGATTATCATTGCAATTTGCGTGTGCAACCATTTACTGCATTCGATACACTGAATCCAGTTACACTTGGTGTGACGTCTCTCGCGTTCTTCTTCTAACATAACTCCTACGTTCTTTGATGGCCACGATTAATGGCAAAACTTTTCCAACCCAATACCAAGAAGGGAAACAGGGCGAAAATGCAAATAAGATATACTTTAAAAGGATAGAGGGTTTAGTGAGATAGGACGGCAATCTTAGAGATAACTTAGTGCGGAACAGTTCGGAACAAGTGTTAGACGACCTACTCGCAAGGAAGAAGGATACGCTCATCGTCGCTAAGAATAATAATTATAAGAAGGAGTAATAGTACTTGAATATACCTATCTACTAGTAGCAGAATAGGTGAGTCTTCAACCAAGATAGGAGAGTTACTCTATAAAAGGTAATGTTTTGTATAGGAAGTTAGATTAGTCAGATAATTAAATATAATTAAGATAAGTGATCTAGTTGTGCGATCTGACTTAAATATTCAGATTAATTTGTGGCTTATTCTCACTTAAAGAAAGTTGTTCTTTAGAATTAAGTAATTTAAGTTATTCTTAATAAAAGTTGTGTTAAGGATTGCAAAATGTCTCATCTTTTAGATAATCCCACACCTCTAGCTTACGCGGATCCAACAAGACATAGCTATCGCAGGATGGCTATGTCACATTGGGGCATATATTTTTAGCATATAAGTACCCTTTATACACAGCAAAAAAAAATTGTTATTATTATCCTCATCAAAACTGTCACCACTAGTATCGAGAGGAATTTCTTCGCATGAGGATAACAAACTGACACGTCCCTTTATCTTCTGTTTCTTCGAAGGTTTATCGTTATTATTTATTTTTTTTACCTCTTACCTCCCTTTTCTAGCTTTCTTCCGGCCTTTTCCCGCATATTTTTTTACACCCGATTGGTTTGCGTTGTCTCACCAGAGGAATAGAGCTGTGCTCCCGTGTTTTGTGCTGGTGGAAGCAACCGATGGTGAACTTATCGATAATTGCGTTAAAGTATTAATAATTACTATAATAATTATTAATTCCATTTATATTTTATACGATAGTATTAAGTGTTACTAAAATTTAAAAAAAAAACTTTTAAAGTTCATTTGGTTTATTTCTGAATCATGTGGCATCTTCCCCCACGTATACGGGGAAATGCCACACACGCTTATTTCCTTATTTGCTACAGTGTTATTGCCGCCTCTATATGTATCGTACGTGTAACATAATGAGCAACTCACTTATATTGCTAATATCTTATTTAAAATAGCAAGTTCGTTTATAAACTTTAAATTTGAGGAACGGAATATTATAAAAGCTATACCCACCACTTATTATATGTTTATACCCACCACTACACCCACCACTTTTTGTTCACGAGATCCAAAAATGAAACCGATTACAGACGGTTAATTCAGATAAATTTACAAGCCACACTTAATGTCGAACCAGACTCTTCACACAAGTGGCCCAGTATTGCTATTTATCGACGCATAAAAGTACTATTAACACAATGGCATCCTCCACCGAATTACCTTATGAAGATATCTATTAATCAACAATTCTAGAACTTTCACTAAAAATTAAGGGAATGACACAGTACGATTCAATTCACAAAAATCGGTCGAAAAAATGCAATCTAGTTTTTTTTAGCCTAAATTATTCTTTATATACTTTTCTATAACCTCATAAAATTTGAAAACTCTAAACTTAAAAAAATACCGAATTATGATAGCTTTCACGTTCATTTTTATTCACATCCCTAACGTAAATCAAAACTTTAAACTTACTAAACTCAGAAAGATAAAATATATAGTTTGTCTTCATTTAAAATGGCTGGGCTTTTTTTTTCTATTGTACTTAATGCTTGGAATTTTTTTTTACCTATTGTTAATAGTACATGCAACAAAAGTTGGTATGAATGTTTGATCAAAGCATACTTATTTTTTTAAAAAATAATTGAACTCAGAATTTTATGAATTTTTTATGGAATTTTCAAAAAGCATTCATAAGAAGAAGTGTTGTACGAATACCAATCATGTTATCACAAAACCCATACCAACTTTTGTTATACATAGTTTGAAGTACTTGTAAATCAAATTTCATGTGTGTACGTTAATTTTTGTAGGATGAGTAGTACTTTTAAAATCATTTCAAAAATTTTAAGTCTTTTCTCTAAAAAATTAGATGTTTGACTTTTTATGAAATTTTGAGCACAAAATTTGTTTTACATGATATACACTCACAGGAGGTAACCAAAAAAATTTTGAAAATCATTAAATTAATAAAATTTCGTGTAAATCGTACCATGTCCCTTAAAGAAAAGAAAATTTTCTCTTCCTGTCATAAAATCCAATTCTTAGAATTCATTCAAAAATCAATTCAAAGTAAATAGTATACACAGAATGAATTTATAAAATTTTTATTTTCTTTTTAAAAATGCGTTAAGCGAACATTAGTTAAAAAAGTTAAAAAAGGTGCCAAACTAACGGGGGAAGGTGATGATTTGGAACTGATTTTGAGTAGTTATCAATAAATAGCAGCAAAAAATAGGAATATTATTAATTATTTGTAATTATCATACGTAATTCAACTGTTTATTAATCTGGTAATATTTTATATTAAGGGACTGATTACATTCTAATGGTTCTTTGTTGTTGTTTTTTTTACATTAATTATCTCCAGATTACCGTAGCTAAAATATTTCGACTTATTTCTGCATTCAAAAATGCTCATAGCCAATAAACTTTACTTCAATTGGTTGATTATTTGTAAACAACAATAATAATGTTAATGAATAATGAGAATTCGTACAAAACAACAATTTCAGGTAAAAAGGTAGGTAATAGTGTCAACAGCACTAATACCAACGACTCGATACAAACAATGCCTGCGAAGAATTTGTGCTTTTGATATTTTGGTTACTGTAACCGCAAATTTTGTTCAAAATTCTTCAAATTTTAAAAATTATCATTGATTTCTATGAAAATAATGATATAATTCTCCAACGAGTTTTTAATAGGAAACAGCACATTGATTTCTAAATATTTTTAAGTATTTTACAGCAAAAAATATTTGGAGGATTTTTTTTTAAATAAAGAAACATTTAACTGAAAGTTTCAGTTAATAAATCTATGCAAAAGTCATTCATGAAACTCCATACCTTGTGTCTACATCTACGTTCAGAATTCTTAAATCATAATAACAAGTTTCAAAATGTCTAATAAGTTAAAATATTTGGAATAAAATTATAATTTGCTTTAGTAAATCGACAATTTTAATAATATTTTTCCAAGTAGTTTTAGGAATGATGCAAACAAATTAATAATGAAAAAATAGCGAAGGTAAAACAGAGATTTTAATACCTTTTGACTCTTCTATCATCTTAAGATACTTTAGAGAAGAGCATTATTATATTTTTTAAACTATCCGACTACGTTCGGAACCGTGATTTTGCAAAAGTGTATAAATGGATAATATTTATGATATTTAGTGTCACTTATATTAGAAAATGTGTATAGAATGGTTTTAATATATGTAATGGTTTTAATAATGGTATTACAATAAAAAATTATTTAAGTACAATATTTTGACAAAAAATGAACATAGAATGAACCCTTTTCAAAATATTCTCCTTTTGTGAAAAATGCTTCTATTATAATAATATTTTGCCTGTCTATAGCTCAGACCCCTGTACAGAGGCTCAACTAGAATTTTTGAAATATATAACTTAGAAGTGGGTTTATCAATGTTTTACGACAACTGGGCAGACAAATTTTAAGAAAATAACTCCGATACTTATTTCAATTGGTTGTAATTCTGAAAATAATGTGAATTTTTCAAAAATCATAGTTGAGCCTCTTTACAGAGGTCTGAGCTATATACAGGCAAAATATTATTATAATAGACGTATTTTTCACAAAAGGAGAACATTTTGAAAAAAGGTTATTCTAAGTGAATTTTTTTGCCTAAATATTGTATTTTTAAATAATTTTTTTTGTCAAAATGTCCTTAAAACAATTTTATACATGTGTTCTATTCTAAGTGAGACGAAATATCCTGAAAATTATCCATTTATGCGCTTTTTTAAAATCACGGTTCTGAACGTAGTCGGATACCTTAAGAAGACAAGTTGTTTCTCAGTAATCAAGTATTAATAGAAAGAAGGTTTTTTTTACTTCATACAGAGTATTAAATTTCAATCATTCAAAATAGCTCTTGTCATGTTTTTAAAATTTAGTTTTCAATTTAATACACCAAGATAAATGTACACATTGCCTTTCCGAATTGCCTTTCATTCGATAAACAAAATCTTTTATTTTACTTTCTGCAAACAGAACATTTTTCTCCCCCCACCAATGATTCATTACGGGAAAGGAAAATAATTTGCAGTTCTCTGCAGAAATTCGTTTTCTTTTTAAGAGAGCGAGAGAAAGAAAGAAAAAAAAAGAGAAGAAATCCCAATTCATTTGAGGCACCTGTCGCTCGAGGCTTTTCTGTTTATGCCAAACTTATTTTTTCGCCAAAAAATCTTAATGAAAGAATAAACCTCTCCAAGTATAGGAAACTCATTTTGTCTTGAAATCCGAACACAATCGTATTATTTTTACTTTAAGTTGATCAAACTAGAATAGGGGGAGGGTGCAGAATTGTAGGCTTTGAAGGAGAAAACAAGTTTTTGGTCATTTATCAGGAAAGTGACAATAAGTAAGCCTCTTTAAAACTGCAGTTTTTATCTGTCCTTCTTTTCGTTCGGTGGATTTTTGCTGGAGGCCAATTTCTACCCGTTGTCCCTTCTCGTGATTAAATCTAGTAATCCCTCAAGGGAAGGACTGCAAGTGGACGATCGGGTCCTACAGGGTTGCTGAGATATCGCCAAGGCCGATGAAAACCGTGCCAAATGCCTATTCTTACGGTAGTCATCCACTACATTCTTAGAAACGATTAATACAATGATTTATTTATTCTTGGTGTTAAATAATTTGAACTTATCACTTTTTTGGATAGTATATTTATTACCATACACAGTAAAACCTTTTTGTGTAGTTGATAGGGACTGTTTAAAAAATAATCACACAAAAATATTCGAAAATTTCATAAAAACTTACATATAACAAACAATTTTGTCGAAATTCTACAGAATGTTTTTTTATGCGGGGAGAGAGACCGCATAAAAAGTTGTACTTAAAAAGTACGTCAATTATTTACGAAGTACATTAGAAAGTGTCTTCTAACAAAATACGTAATTAAATTACTCATGGAAACCTTTTAAACATTTCTCATTGTATACATGAAGAAGCTTCGAAGTGCACATACATAATTCACTGCTACTCGTCGTAATCCAAAACACGCATCTACCTGTGACGAACTGGTTCAAAATCCCTCTTGAGGATACAATTTTAATTGATCAATTGCTTGGAACCATAATGTCAATGATAAACGTTTGGGACAATGGTCGGTTGGTCAGTTGCTTGTAAACGTCTCGATAACCAGACATGCATGATCGAAGCTCATTTTGGAATTTTAAACTCATTTCAGAATTAATATATAATTTAAGAAAACGCTTTTTCGTATTTTTCGGAAATTTGGATCCCAGCATATATTTCATCCACTGTCATAGAATCCGGTTCTTTTTGTCTGTCTTCATGAACTATCAAATTATTGATAATGCCATTGTCATTGATAGTTTCGTCTTCAAACAAGCGCGCGCTGTTCGCGTGTCGAGCGAAAGGAATTGAACGTGTATTGTAGGAAGACTGCTTATAACAAATAAACAGAGCATCTTGAAGTGTGTATAGGTAAATCTATATAAAGCCTTACACATGTGTCAGTGCTTTTGAAATGCATATACCGCACAAAAATAAATTCACATATATAAAAAAAGGACCGCACAAAAACAGGTTTTACTGTAGTTTACTTTGTCCTATTTCAAAACAAACAATATAAAATCTCTATTATTTAATTTATTTATAGATATATTTTCCGTTTTCAATCGAGATCATAAGAAAACTTAGCAAATGAATTTGATTGGTTAGTCCAGTGTTTATCAAACTGTGGGGCGCGCCTCCCTAGGGGGCGTGATAACCCTTCAAGTGGAGCGCAAGTATATTGAAAATTTGAAAACAAAAGATTATTTAAAAAAATTATTGATTTACTGAACTGAAGCAAAACAAAATACATTCTGACATAATAAAAAATAAAATACACATTTACACTGATATAATATACTAATAAATGTATCAGTACTGCACAATGTGTTTCATAATTAATGTAACAGTACTAAATTAAGAAAATGTTTAATAATTACCAGTAACCCTATGGGCATGTCATAAAGTTATATACAAAATTTAATACTTATCTTGATACTTTGTACGGTTTATAATTAAAGTCGTATTTTAGTCGTACATCGAAGTATATTATTATTGAATTCAATACATTGTTATTGTATGGAACAGGGCGCGATGAAAATTATGATTAAAAACTAGGTAGCAAGAATAGAAAGTTTAAGAAGCACTGGGTTAGCCAATATTAGTGTCCCTGCAGAGCAGTGGTTTCCGAACTTACTGTGCCTATGGACCCCTCTTTGATACCAAGAATTTGACCAAGCGAAATAACTATATTTAATGCATAGTTGAAAACTACCAACTTAACTATGATGTCCTGAAAATGATAAATGATACCGTTAAGTATCATATATAATAAGACTGTTTAACCCTCTCGTATCGTAGTGTTATGTGTGATACGCCTACGTTTGCCTGTGGAAATCGCGGGATGCGCAGCGAGATTGGTTACTAAATTAACCCTAAGAAAGTATAACTTTGGCTATAATAAATTTATGTACAAGTTATAGCTTGTATTTATCACAGACGTAATGTACTTTGACAATTAACAGTTCACAGAATAATATTGCTATCTATTCAAAACGAAGGAAAATTTGTTGCATTCATATATCAGCGTGATCACGTATGAAAAACCCCTAAATTTTTGACTAGATGCATGAATATTTTTATTGCCATGTTTACGACTAGTTATTGCCCTTACCGACGAGACTGCGTTGCAGTTTAAAACTGCAAAGACAGCTGCACCTTTGCCTGAATTCCACCGTGGGATGCTTGCCATTAGTTGTATATCTATAATATGTCATGCTACATACAGTGAAATACGTTTAATGCGAAAACGCTTAAGACGAAATATCGGTTAACGCGAAATAATACAAAGGTCCCGACAAACTACTATGCACTTTCATACATCTTTTTTTCTTTTAACACGAAATGAAAATCGGTTAACACGAAAAGATTTCCTTTATGGGAATGAACAAAATACGGAAAACACTAGATTTAAGAGGGGTGCTTGAGAAAATTTCTGTATTATTGAACTGTCCTCCTGTATCATGGGAAGAATCGTTGCAGTAGATAATGATAATGCGTGTACAGCCCCAATTATGTCAGATAAAAACATTTTTTGTAGTTTTCTCAAAGCACACAAAATCTCATAGATGCATATTCCGAAGACGAAAATGAAATGACTAATGAAGCTTCGATTCCCACATTATCCGAAATGAGGAAAATCATGAAAAGTATGAACAGTTATGTAGACGCATATTCTAGTGGCGAAATGAATAGCAAAACGGAACAATTTGTTGACAATTTGATGCTAAAAAAAACAATGCAAAGAAAAATATCAGATTATTTTCCAAAACTTAATAAATTAACTTTATTAAATTAACTTTAATTTAACTTTGTATTTAATTTCATTTAGCTCTTGTGAATGTTTTTGTTTCATTGATTTTTATGAAACATAAGAGCATATATACATATCTATGTATAAATAAAATGTGTACCCTAATAAACTTAATTTTATTGAATATATGTTTTTCTGGCAATATTCTTTAACACCAAGAAATATTTCAGTCCCTTCAATTTCGTGTTTAACGATTTTCACTGTATATATGTCTACACTTGTCTGTCTATTATTTTTTTAACACACAAAAACCATGATTAGTTTATTTTAGCTTTCATAATAACAGGAATGGACAAATAGTTTACTTCATAATAAACCTTTTGCAGATTCATTGTCATTGTCCACTCACCCTAAATTAATTTTAATTTGCCATGAATCTTCTCAGGAATCTCAAGGATACACAGGGGAAAGTAAGAACCACTTAGGGAATATTTTACGCACAGTAATAAAAACGAATATTATTGCATTGCACTTTTGAATATTGCAATTGTTTTTTAATATCACTGGTTATTTCTTTCGAGAATTATACATGTTTGTATTTTTTTCGTTGGATATAATTGCATATATATATATACATGTCCAATTTAGATATTTTTTTAAAGAAGTAACATACGTCCAATCGATTCCAATATATCCTTCCTTGCATATAGATGCAATGAAGGACTCCGTGAAAAGGGAAATTTATCAGATAAAGGGGCTGAGTTATTCCCATTGCTGAAAGAGAACTTCGTGGATTTTACAGTTAAGAATTCTTTCTATAACTAAATAAATATTGTAGCAACAGATGTTATAATTTTAAATCGTCATCCAATAAAGTGAATGATATCTTAACTGGTGTCCTATTATTTCAGTTTTTATACCATTCCATTTCAGTGCTGTGAAATTTAGTTAATTTAAATGTAGTATCATCCAGTGTTCGCTTAACAAATGTTTCTTGCAATCAAGGTTTGATGTTTGGGCTCAATTCACGAGGCCTTTTCCTGACTAACAACTGAGCAACCTTGCTATTCAATGAAAATATGATATTTAACTTCACATTTAGAAATTATCTAATTGTCTCGTATGCATACTGTTTGTAAAGTTTAGGATTTTTAATACTCAGGTAAAATTTTTAAAGAAATCTATTTTTCTTTTGTTGTTTCATTAGCCGTTTATAACAGTGATTAAAAGACGCCTGCGTCTTACCTAAATACTTTAATATCAATAACTTTCAAATTATCAATTAGAATACCACTATAGAGAAATAATTCAATTAATGCGGTTATGCTTTTTTTTTTGAAAATTTAATTTTAATTTTAATGTTAAGTGTTCTTTACCCCTTAAGTGCCACCGGCGTATATATCCATCTTGCTCAACCGGTGTGCTAAGTGACCCGGACGTATATATACGACTTTCCGAAATACAATCTTTACTTTGCGCTGTTATCAGTAAAACTATAACGCTTTAGAATAGAATAAAATCACCTTATATATAAAAGTGATTGCGAAGGATTAAGTTATTTCAGAGAATTTTTATTTGTGCATTTCCTCTCTCCCCCTCTTCTCAATCCACCACATATGTGCGCCTGTTTGAAAAGCGGTGACACTGGGGGAGGGGGGCGAATCTTGCAACTTATGATCCACAGTTAATTGGTTAATCATATTTATAAGATTCATTTTTTTAAATGGAAGAAACTACACGTGTGTACACATTACTAAATACTTCTTTTTATTAACAATTATATATATATATATATATATAAAATGCCAAATGACTTCTCTTCTCTTTTATTTAAAATTTCAGACAAAAAGCTATGCTTCTCAAAACGTCCACTTTATCGCCAAGATCTCGCGATTCATTACCAAACACGGTACACCTCTTCTTGAGCAATCTCAGCCGTGTGGCAGGGGCGCAGGTGTCAGGGCGGGAGTGAAGAAGGCCCCTTCCTACGGGAGGGCGCAATATCACCTGTCGAGGGCAAGTGCTCCTGATCACGTAACAAGTCTTGTTGGACATTGCCCGGAGCAAGTCACCACAATTTTCTCCAGTTTTTTCTTCCCCATCACTAGATGCCCTTTTTAGAGATGATTCTTTCTTTTGTCCCTCCCTCGCCAATTCCCCTATCAGAAAAGCAAAGCATCTGGTTTAGAAGTCGATTGCGCCCTGTAGGCAGGAGACGACCGGTAACTTAATAAGAAGGGGAAAAGAGTAAAAATTTTTATGTGAAGTTATCTGTCTTGAATCAAAACCTTGAGTGGAGATTGAGGTAGGACAGATGAAATGGAAATTGCTATTCTTAAGATTTGGGGAAGATTGTGTGTGCTTGCATCATTTTCAAGTTTTGTGTGTATTGTTTTTAATTAATACACCGTATCGGAAATACTTGTTTAACTATTGGCGATTGAAACTAAACATATAAATCGTTCAAACAGCAAGGATGATTTTTTTTCCTCTCACTGAACAGATTTGACAACTTTCATTGAAATATTTCGTCTTGCATAGCTAAATAGAAATCACAAGAATAATCAAAATATTATTTGTGCAATTTTATTTTCCGCTATTGTCTCCACAAAGTTACTACGTGATTAGTATATATATATAGTGATGGACTCTTAATACTACGTTGTATTAATATAGAACGAAATTCATTAAATACCAACCATTCCTTACTTAAAGGAATTTTAATGTACATAATATTGTATACATAAAGTATCTATATTTTTGTGAATGATATTCATTGACATGATTTGTCTCTACGAATCACGAATCTTCTCTCGTTGAAGACGCCTTATATCAGCCATATTTTAATGGTTCTCAAACTTTTTAAAGCTGATATCTCCTAGAGAGAGAGGAACCCCTCCCCGTAATAGAAATTCTGTAATTTAAGGTTTCAAAAAGGGGAAACAGAATTATGAAATGAAAGATTTTTTCTTTTTCTAATTTTTTTTCAGAAGACTTCCATACTAAATTTGCAACCGGCCGATCCATGCATGCACTGTGCTTTCTGGATGAGAGAAGAAACATCAAATTCTCCAAGGTCATTCTACTTGTTATACAAATTCATTTCGCCACTTTTAGTATTACTTGAGGGGAGCCATTGCGCAAGTTCGTTTTATTGTTGTTACAAATGGTGTAAACCGGATAATCAAATTAATAATTTTTTGGGAAGTTTTAAAATTAAGTTCGAGTATCGAAACATATTGATCAAATCCCCGATTGACCGCTACTGCCCAAAATATGTCCACTCACCCCAATTTCGCTACCCTTCAACTAATTTCCATGGTATCCTTGAGGATGGTACCTTCCCCGTTGAAACCAATGTTGAAAATTGTATGAATAATATTGAATTATATTCTCATGCACCATGAAGAAGACTGGTTTTATTGAAATTAAACGTGTGTGAAGCTCAAGCATAGGTAATAAAATGATTAAACATTTAATGCCATAGAGCCTACCAGTGGATAGTAATTGCACATTAATTTTCAAAATAAGTAATTGGTGAAACAAGATTCGTCACTGAATTCTATGCAAAGCCAGTTTTGGCAATCATCATGATTGGTTACAATATCACTCTAGGTGACTTTTTCGACATTGTGAGATTAAATTCAGACTTCTTAAAACCTGCAATTCCTAAACTTTGTGAGTCAGTAGAAAATACCGAGTGATTTGGAAGAGACTAATGGATTGTGGGTAATATTGAAACCGAAACGGTCCAGGCTTGTTGTAGAATTATCTAATATTGCTTCACTTTCATACATCTTAATATTCCTTCCGTCAATAAGTTCATTGCACTAATTATTGCTGAGAGTACTTTTGGACAGTCGATGGCCTATTGCTCGGTATGAACAGCCAGATATCTACTAACATCACAACTATTTTGCCTCATTTGAAGTCGTTTAGTTGAATGTGAGTCAACAGTCTCAGTGGATTTATTTGCTTGCAAGAAAACTACAGCCTCAACAACGAGAAAGAATTGTATCTATTTTTGCTGTAAAATTGATCACATATCTGATTTATAATTGAAATACTGTTGTTAGAACTTAAAAATAAAGTATTCTAAAATTGTTTATACTTGACGCGGATTAAGAAATTTAATTTTAATAAAAAAAATGTAATAAGGAGGTCAGAAGCACAAAAAAATTGTCTACGAAAAATAAGTACAGGAGCCCTTTACTTGAAGCAAATTTTATTTCGGTTACTATTATATATTTGCTCCACGTTAGCATATGCGAAATATCAAAACACTGTGTAAATATGATAAAAAATGATTAAATATGCTGCTCTCTTTAAGACAGTGAAGCCAGAATATGATATCAATGCTTCAGTTATTTTATGTTTGAAAAAATATACCACATTAGGGTAATGAACATTAACCTTTTAAACGGTTTGCCCGTACACGGTACGGACTACCAAAAGTTAGGAGCAAACGGTTTTCCCGATATTTTCTTCTTTCTTTTTTTTTTTTAACACTCTTACAACAGTATTACTTAAAGCTAGTGTTTTGAAAAGGGGATACAATTTGTCATTGGTACTGAAATGTGCCTCTATAGTGAGGATGCGGTAATTTTTCTTTTATGAAGGCAGGAATTTAAATCCTTGAAATTTATTTGTATTCTGCTGTTTGCAATGCTTTTGCATTTAAACCAGTGCAGTTCTCTTCTTAAAATTATGGATTAAACCTACAAAAACACTTTCTTGTGAAAGGATGAATTAAATTAAGATACAGATTCAGAACTGCTTACTGATTACCTGATTTATTTTTCAGAAAAATTGTTCATTAGCGTTTTTTGATCAGTCTCGAAATCGCGAAATAAGTATAAGAAATATTGCAGAATGACTGTTTTTCCTCGTTTTTTCCATTACAGTAGTCTACTGTAAAAAAGGAAGGGTTAATATACTTCTAGAAATTAAACGTACCTTGGCCGAATAGATGAAAATAATCATTCAGACCAGACTTTTTATCACCGTTTGCAGGTCAACGTCTGATAATTCTACTGCAGGTCGTTGAGGGAGGGGGGATTTAATTGATTATTTATATTTTATATTGTTTTGATTTAATAATTTTTTTAAAAATTCAATTGTATTTAAACACATGCCCTCAGAAATAACTACAGTTACATTAAAACATAAAGTGACTTCCAAGGAAGGTCACACTAACCTGGGAGAAATACACCTTAGTAAATAAAATGAAAAAAATGTAATGTTCCTTGGGAGTACCAGTATTATTTGATTCCCAGACTGGTTCATGACCCGACGTTAGAGACCACTGATTTAGACAAGGCAATGTGCAGTTTGTTGCTTGAGAAGAAATGAAAATGGGAAGAGAAAAACGAGAAATCCAAAAAAAGACGAGAAACATCTATCATGATTGGAATGTAAGACTTCGTATTACACAATGCTGTAAATTGTACATACACGTACCCCCCCCCTACCCAAAACCTTCAACCATTTTAAAAAGTACGAACCTGAAAATTTTTATAAGATATATGAAACGTTCTTCGTAACATGCAGAGTGCACCTACAAAAAGCAAACATTGAGGGTAGTTTGTATTCATCAATTTTAAAATAAAAAATGCTGTAATATTAGTGGTGTAGCTACCACCGCATCAATGATACGGGGTCTCCAAGCTTTGAGGGCCCCAAAACATGTAAGCAAAAAAATCACAAAATGTTAAGGAGCCCTTAGAAAGAACCTCCAAGGAACTTCGATATAGGGCCACTCAGGACTAGCAACGCCAGTGTGTAAAATCTTTAAAATTTAAAATTAAAACAAAATTGTTTATTTATGTACAATATAAAAATTAATATTCAATAAATTTATGTACAATATTTTTTTTAAAACATTTTGAATAAACAAATGACCGGTTAAGTTGTTAACATTAAGCGCGAAGACAACCTTAATACAGGTAATTTGGAACCTCGTTTTGATTCCGTATTTACTATAAACGAAAAAAAAAGGTATTTTAAGCCTAAATTCCTTCCAAACAATACATAGTCACGTTTATTTATACCAATGTGCTCTGAGATATTGAAAAGACAATTACCCCCACAAACCCAATCTGAACATTTTCAAACTCTCGCGTTTATGTCACCAGACCTTCAATCCGATCCCATGTGGGCCATCATCGTTACATAAACCAAATCCAATTTTGCCCAAAGCCACTTCCTTGGTACAATCGGCGACGATTTTGGACGGACCCATCGGACAACGTGCGCTGAGTACGAAAACCTTTTGTCCAAAGCCCCCCTCCGTTACATTACGATAATTACAGACAGCCATCCTAACTCCCGCACTTAGTATTCGGAAAACGAGGCTTTGGCGATGGATTGAAATTAAAGTTCGAAAGCGGAGAGAAGGCCGAAATTATCGGCGACTTCAAATCCGCAATCTGATTGAATCGTTTGCTGATTCGGAGCCTCCCCGTTAAAGATGGCCGCTCCACGTCGCTCTAATCTGGTTTAAACCGCAGAGTCGGGAATTTGATGTCGGACCGGCGTCGTAATGTTGCTGTTTTCAGAGCTGTACGAGCGCACAAGAAATGCTTGGTAATTTGAGGGGAATTTTTTTTTCTTGCTTTTTGTCTTGGCGGTGAAGTTGTTGTTTGGCGATGGCTTTGATACGACTCTTTTCAGAGAAAGAAATCATGGGCAGCATGGAGATTTTCTCTTACAAAAAGTATTTCAGAATTGATTTTAGCGATATTTTCAAACTGGTTTCCAGTTTTTTTCATTTTTCGTTTGTGAATTAATTTTGAAATTGTATTACCAGTTTGATCACTACTTATATGTGTATATTTTTCATTTTTTCGTAACAAAGTAAGAAAACACAAATAACACATAATCATTGGAGTAATTACCGCCATGTCCGCCATGTCAATGATATAGGGCCCTTAACCCCTTCATGATCGGCGAAAGGAAAATAAGCGTTTCCCCATGCCCGCCTATTCGGAGAGTATACGCACGCACGGGACAGGGCGAATTTCCCAGCTAAGCCTAATTTCATTAAAAAATTCATATAAAAATTTTAAATGCAATCAAATACACTAAAATTTATTTTTGATCATAATTGATAATATCTGAATATACAGTTCAAACATTTTCGTTATATTTAAAAAAAACAATATTGCGAATTTTAAAGAAAATGTTTTTAATTTATTAAAAAAGTACTCTTTTCGCCATTATGATTAAAATAAAATAGACGCAAAACTTACAAAATGTTATCTAGCAAATATCAAACAATCGATTCTAACTGATACAAATCTTTTAAATAACAGCGAATGTGTATCGTTTTTAATCTTTATAATGCTTTTTGCTTTCTTAGTATCACTTTAGTAATAAATTTTCTGTTCTTATGGTTTTGGCAACTTTAAATGCGATAGCAACGAAGGAGAATCGTTTGTTCTTACTGAATTTAAAATGAGTCATAGAATAAAAAAAAGAAAAAAAGATTCTTTTTTGTTAAAAATTAGTCACATCACGTTTGTTCTATGAAGATCTGATTTTTAAATGTCTTTTGAGTATTAAAAGTATTCATGAAAATATGAACCACAAATAAAATAAATACTGAACCTATTACCAATATACTAATAAGCTTTCCTTCTTTTTCCAACTTCATCAAAATATAAACAGAAATCCAGAGTAGAATAAATCAAAAACCCTTAAATGCTCGATTCTCTCGAAAAACCTAAACATGTGCAGTTCTTTACATTCATAAATATCCGGGATCTAATTAAAAAAAACCTCGGAGATGAAAGCACATATTGAAATTCCAAGTTTTGTTAAGCATTATTGGAAAAATAAACGGACTTCAACCGCAAATTAGTGCCTTGTAAAAATTAATAAAAAAACGTTCCAAACTGATATGATATGATATATATATTTGATACCCCGTGGGCTTTGGAGGGAGAAACGCTTGATCACATATATATATTATCATGGTCCTGAACGGGTTAAGTTATAGAGGCTCCAACGTATGAGAACGAAAAGTCGTAAAATGTTTTCAAAAGTGACGCATACAGGAAATTTTTCAATGGGGTGGGGGGGGGAGGGGGGGGTCCAGGGTCGAAAATCCGCCCTTCTCGTATCATGCACCAATACGCCGCTCAACATATTATTTTGATTTTGTTGATTTTTGGGAACAAAAAACAGTAAAAAATTAATTATTGAACAAATAATTACCATTAATTAACAAAAGTTAATTATTAATAACAAATACACATAATTAAATTTTACGTACTATATAACATAAGATTATAATGAGGGTTTGGGGGGGACCGAACCCTGGGACCCCCCCTCCTTTTGTCTTTTGTGCACCACACTATAGCTTTCAATAATCCCAATTAATAAAGTTTCCGTTTCCAAAGAAGGGCCCCCAAAGAATGTTGATACCTGTACCACTCTGGACTAGCTACGCCCCACACAGGGCACATAATACACCCAAATATTTTTTTACTCTTATTGTTTTTATACTTTCAAGTCCATTAGAGCTTGAGGAAAACGATATTTTTATGTAATTCAAAGCAATATATAAATAAATATTTCCTTAAGACCATGAAGTAAATAAATAGTTTTTTACCCACTTACATTTTTTGGATGAAACAGCACACACTATAGTTATTAATAATAAAAACTAACTACAGCAGATTTAGTGTATTATTTTAAGAAACGTTCTCCCTTTCTTAATAATAAATAAACTACGTTAAAAATAGTATAAGAAACTGATATTTTATTTTTTTAAATATGTATCACACAAAAATAAAAGGAAATAATGTCGAGTCAACATTCTTATTTAAGTGTTGGTTTGACAATATTTCACTACATTTGTCAAATGTTTAGTCTTTCGTAAATGTTTGAAACGCAAGCTTTTGAAAAATTGATTTTTATGTATTATTACTGATCAACAAACACGTCAAATAAGATTCCAATAGATAGGAAACTGATTTTTGAATGACTGCGTTAGAAAGATTTGATTTTAAATTTCTAGGGAGTTTGAGTAAGCAAATATAGAACAAGATAATGTCAGTTTTCCTTTGAATATTATGTGCTTTTATAACAGTATTGAAAAACAAAAGAATTTTGATATATGTAAATCAGGGATGTCAAACACGTGGCCCGCGGGCTGCATGTGGCCCGTCAGTACGTAAGTTGCGGCCCACCGACTCTTTTAAAAAAACTTTTAAAGTTGTTTTTTTTCATTTTGAAATTTATTTGAGGGAAAATTTATATATATATATATATATATAAATCTACAATGTATTTGCCTGTTACCTGTTCTTGTTTTAAAATAAATCCTTTTTTGATAATAGAAATGTCCTTTAGATTAAAATAGATTTATATTTTATCAAACAGTTATATTTGATTTTACTATAGAAAATTACTTTTTTAATAAATTTCGAATTGCATTATGCATATCATTTACTCTTGAAAGTACACAGTGGCGCACACAAGGGGGTGTCGTATGTCCTAAGGGTTCGGACACCCCTCATAGCCCTTGATTTTTTTAATAATTAATTTTATTAATTAATGGTAATTATTTATTCAATAATTAATTTTGTATTGTTTTTGTTCCCAAAAATCACAAAATCAAAAGAATATGTTGAGCGGCGTATTGGAGTCTGATACCAAAATGGTGGACTTTCGACCCTGGACACCCCCCTTAAAAAGTTTTTGTGTGCGCTACTGATGGTACATGATTCGTGAGTGAGACTTTCATTTCTTCTCCTCCTTTTCTGTTTGGAATGCCCAAAAAGCAAGAGGCTGTCAATGATGTTTCTTAAAGTTTAAAAAAAGTATTCAGGACGGTTAAGATAAAGGGCAATGTATACTTAATCATTTGCAGCACAATCAAATTTCAACAATGAGTAACGAAATGTCAATTCAAAAGGAACACCGTAATTTTCAAGAAAATGGCAACTGTAATATTTTAAACATTATTTGATCATTGCATTATTATAATATATATAAACATTATTATATTATCTATGTCTGGGTATACATGAAAAATAATGAAAACTATAATAATAATTCATTCTGTTTTAAATTTTTACTCCAATAAATGTTTTTTGATTCCAAATCTTACATAAAGGTAGATATTTTTATGAGCGACCTGCGAAATTATAATGTTTTTCCGAAGTGGCCCACAAGGTCATTTAGGATGGATACCTCTGATGTAGATAATTGAAATCACTAAATGGAAACATTACAGTAGCATTTATTGCCCAGAATATTGAATTTATTAGATAAAGTAACTCAAACAATTTTGTAATAATATGTTGCATTTATCATATTTATAGGTGCATTTTGATATTTTATTTTATGACTTCTGAAGTAAAAAAAAAAAAAAAAAATTCTACAACGATATCTGTAAGTCACGTATTTCCGTTTTGTTCAAAATATTTTTTACTATATTAGTATACAATGTTTTATTAGGCAATATTTTTAGTAAACAATACCATTTTATATTAATTTCTCTGAATTAAACTTTACTATATTATAATAACATCTATAAATTGCATATCTATGTTTATTATATAATATTTGTAAATATGTAATCTGAATTTTCTTTTATGCTTCTTTCTTGTGCTTTGAATTAAATTAACGTTGTATTTACATTTTAATCATATACGCGCAAGATATTTACAAAAATAAATAAAGAAATCGAAAAATAAAGTAGTGAAAATTTCTCTGCACAAAATTTTTTCGAAGCAATTGTGTGAGTCAGTAGTGCACACAGAAATTTTTCAAGGGAGAGGGTTCAGGGTCGAAAGTCCACTATTCCCGTATCATGCTCCAATACACCACCCAAAATATTCTTTTGATTTTATCGATTTTCGGGATCAAAAAACATTAAAAAATTTATTAATAACATAATTATTAATAGCAAATACTTTATTAAATTTTACGTACTACATACATAGAATTATAATCAATAGAAAAAAAAATTAAGGGCTTTTTAGGGGGGGGGGGGGGGGTCCCGGCCCCAATTAACCCCGCCCCTCCTTGTGTGCACCAATGGTGTGAGTGAAGTAATTTTTTTAACTTTTTCAAACGTTGATAAATATTTCTTACTTAATCTTTAAGGTCAAAAGATATATTTTTGTGTATTTTATTTATTTTTGTTTTGTTTTGTTTACTTACAGTTCATTGATAATTTTTTTGAATTATCTTTTGTTTTTTCAATTTTTCAATATGCTCACGCCTCCCTCGTAGAGTTATCACCCCCCCCCCCCCAGGGAGGCGCGCCCCACAATTTGAAAAAATCTCTCATATACTATTATTACTCATTTAGACAAAAGACCGCAATCGGTTGAGCCGGTTTGTACAACTGTAAAACATGCACATTTATTTGTTTCGGGTTATTTTTTGTACGAGTACTTGACAACGTGTGCAATGTACTGTCTACTTTAAAGGGTCATGGGAGGCTACGTATCTTCAGGGGCCCAAGGCCTACTTTTGTGTAGGTGCCCAGGGCTTTAAAATGTCTTAAGATGTCCCTATAGAACAGGGATATCACTAAAGCTAACTCGGACCAAACAAACAAGGTTTAACTTTACGCGGGCCGCAAAAAAAATCAATAATTCTAGAAACACAGGTTTATTTCGAATGATACATTATAATAAACATGTATAAAAGAACAAAATGTAATGTTTATATCCTGACACTTGACATCTCTTTTCTGCTGCTTTCTTTCCAAATTTGGGATATTTTTTTTTATATTATTATGGAGTATTGTGTGGGGATATATTGGCCCAACCACAAAAATGTTCATTGCGGGCCTCGAGTTTGACAACCCTGCTGCAGAGTATGGTTGGTTTTCAACTGATTTCATTATAATAACACAACATATTATTGAAAAGTCCACCCCTTAAGAATACACGGTACCCTTTTTCAAAAAAAATTTTAGATACAGTTACAGTAAAAATAATTGATGTTTTATATTTAGATTATATTATTAAGCTGATTTTGTAAGTAAAAAGTCAGTTTGACCAGTCATTATTTTACAATTTTAAAAAATTAGGAATTTTTGAAGTATTTTCAAACTTTTATAAAATACTCAATTTTTAAAATTTTTTAGTCATTTTAAGTTATTTATATTTCTTAGGTTATTCTAAATAAAAGTTAGTATGGATTTGAAAATATATTCCCTTGTAGATTTTTAATAATTATTTTTCTAGAAAAACCTGGAAAAATCACGAAAATTTTTAAAATACCAACTTTAGCTTTTTTTCAGAAAAATAAATAGAGAACTCTCAGCCCTAAACCCATACTAATTTTTATAGAACATACGTTTGAAAGTATATACAAAAAATTCAAGGTTCTATCTTGAACAGGAAAAAAACCTTAGGGATTATAAAACAATTATACCTTCGAAATAGAAAGTTTGAGAAAAACGAATTTAAAGTTTGTAAAGTCATAAAACAAAAACTTATAATGCCCGTAAAAGCTCTAATTTTTAATATGTTATTTTCTAATGTATATTCTCCATGAAAACACGATTTTAATTAAATATGACTGAAAATAATATTTTTAATACAAAAAATATTTTTGCATTATATTGATAGCATTTGTTATGACCTTAGTTTATTCAGCTTTATCTTAACCTAACATTTTCACTGAAGTTTTGAAACACAAAGCATGTATGTACAAAATAATACTGATACTAAATTAAGCTAAAAATAGTCAGGTTTGCTCATAAAATTTAATTTTTTTCAGTTTTAAATTGGGGCAGTTTAGGAAGTTTTAGCTCTTGTCGTACGACTTTAAAATACAAAATATAGTACTACAATATGTTTAGTATAATGTAGTTTGGCACATCAAGGAAATATTCAGTTATATGTGCAACATTTGAAATCAGAATATTTGTATTCGGAAGTCTGATTGTGCAGTATCAGCTGACGACTGATTTTTAGATACATCATTTTCAGTAGTACTCCATCTCTTTGAAATATTGCTTCTCACGGCAACCTGAGAACGCTTTGGTCATGGCATTTTCTCTACAGGAAAAATTAATGATAAAGTTTTAAGTTATATAAATTATTTTTAAAGCAAAAATTGGACATGTAGTTAATTAATTAATTATGGGAACTCAAAAGACTCAAAACATAAATTAACGAAAATTGGAATTAATAACCATTTCAAACTAAACGCTCAAAAATGTTTTTAATTAATTCAATTTAAGAGAGAAAAAATGCTTTAAAATGAAACCAAAACCACAGCTTATAAAACTTCAAATATCTTAAAAACTAATTTGCTAACAGATCTAAAATTTCGTGGCAAGCTTCTCAATGATATGGGTCACTAGAAAATTGAAAAAAAAAAAAAAAATGATAATAATGAAATTTTTAGGGTACTGTGTAGAGTAATATTTCTGTTGATTGATTGATTTTATCAACGAGGTACTATGAAACAACACGAGGAGTACTCGTGTCAATCCTCGCAGTTTTGAAGTCTGCTCAAATAATGAGGACGAACCCTTACTTTGTACTCCACTCTTTCAAGTTGCACAACATACCAATGTGGAAACTCAACATTTCTAACATACATCAGCCACTTTTCCGGCAAATATTCATGCAACAAGCTCTAATGCTTGACAAGATTGAAACAGCTCAGACAATGATTTCATAATATGAGAACTCTCCTGGCTATCTCCTGCTGGTCTGCTGTGTTTCTTGCAGTTTCAGAGATGTATGTGGTGGTATGGGAATTTTGCATACCTAATTTTAAATCAAATTTTTTATAATTAAATTTCACCATTTTCTTTAAAAAAAGAAAAGAAATGTAAAGCACTGGTATAGTCTTAAGACTAATTTATTTTTATTACTACGTTATTTTTATTACATTAACGATTTTAAAAACACGTCTTTATACTTTCTTTTGGTCTCTACAAATCTTACAAAAAATGTAATTGACTTCGAACAAGTATTTTACAAGTTTATTGATATCTATAGAAAGCATGTGCACTATAAAATATCATTTATACAGAGAATTATTTTTAAAAAAATCAGTAAAAGAAAAACTTGTAGTATATTAATATTTTTAGTCATCAACTTTTAATATAGTTTTCTAATATATTTAGAGAGAATGGGGGAGCTCACAAAAAACTGAACTGTATTTAAAATGTCTCAAAACGTATGTAATAATAGCTTGTCAGATGGAATACTTAAAATTTCCTCACTTCATTCAGTTAAAAAAAATAAATAGGAATTAATAATTTTCGAGAATGCTACCCGTTTAATACTACCTTGAATACCAAAAATAGTAGCAACACATTTATTATTATATATACAATTTTTAATTTTAATAAATTTTTATTGATGTATTCACATGTAATTTTAATTAAATGATGAAAACATTTTTACAAATTAATTAAATTTTAGCATTTCTATAAATTTATATAAAATTTCTATTTTTAATTACTTTCACCCCCTTGATTATTCATTTCCATGAAATATTTTAAAATTAAAATATCCCTATAGTATTCAAAATTAATAGTTTTTAAAGGTGGATATATATTAAGGAAGACCTTAAAAGCAACTCAAAGAATCTTTTTGCATTTTTTAACAAGCTCTATTCGCTTTTTAAGTAAATATTTTGTTCTCGTTTATAAACAACCATTTAATTCACCATTTAATTTGGAATCTCCTAATATTTCCCCCAATTTAAATTCTTTCTTTTCCTTACATATTCCCCTCTCGAACCCTTAACGAAAACACTATTTTATACCGCCCAATTTATTCCCCTTTGCTTGGAAGTCGCATGCAAATATACGATAATTGCAACGCCGGAACCGATTCCTTAGTTTATGTAACACTGGGCGACGTTCAATTTAAAAGAGTTAAAAACAAATTTATTTTCTTTTTTTACCCCCCTTCTTTCCACCCTTCCCTTCTTTCCGTGGCAACATTCCACCCTCTTCGAAGGAACATAAATAAATAAACTACACAGGGGCGGCTCATATTTATGCTAGCCCGTCAAACACTGCCAACCCCCCTTTTGCAACAGTTTCCTGTAGGTTAGGCCTACCCCATGAAGCGCGGTCTCTAGTATTCTAGGCACGTATTTCACAGTGACGACCTAGTGACGTCAAGAGGTCATTCTAGACCCCTTTTCCACCCTTTGCCGTTTGCTTTATTAGGCCGTTAAGGGAAATTTACGAGTAAAATTCCACGAACGCTCTGGAAATTTCTCTGATCGCTTTCTCTAGTCCTCCCTTTATCCGAATGTAGGTGGTGGTTGAACGAGTTGTTTTATTTTATTCAGCGATTCGATTCAGTAGAGTTCTGCACGGCTCGTGTCACATGTATTGCTGTGACGTTCATAATCATCCTTAATGGCGCCTAAGACTCGTGTGTTTAAATTTAGAAAGATGAACTGTGCGTAATTGGATTGACGAGGGGTTTGTAGTTATTGCCGGGAGATGTTTGTTTATTCCCTGCGTACTATAGTATCGGTTCTCATACATAAATTATTTTAACAGTAAAAATTTTAAATTATTATTTTTAGCTTGTTATAAGTGTTTTATAAAGCCATTAGAGATTTGGTTGAAGAAATTTTATCCTTAAACCGCGGTCACTCGCGCCTGTTTTTGCTACGGTCGTTACTCGCGAGGTGTAGAGAACACACCAAACTTTTAACACGTGTTTTTAATTATGAAAACAAAATTAAGTAATTATGATACATATTTATAAAGTACAAGATGTTTTTTTTTTGTATTATACAAATAAAATTATTAAATTTATTGCATACAAATGAGACTAACATTAATTTAAACTAAACATACAAAATTTTCATTTTAAAACACATAATTTTATATTTTTTCATAAACCAGTTATATATAAAACGTATATACCAGTAATAAATATACTTTATAATTAATGAGATAATGATAGTGGAAGGTATAGAAAAATAATATTTTAATCATTTTCCAAACATTCAGAGCAGACTGTATACAAATGCTCAACTTCTCGCGGGAGTTGTCAGCACCCCAGATAAACTTTTGAAGGTCATTACGTTCCAATCGTTCGAGAAAGAGGGATTGTATCAGGCCTAAAGCTTCAATGACTTAAAATGTGCAGCTACAGAAAAACTCGGGGTTCTGCGCATTCTTTTTAGAATATTGGGAGGATTTTCTTGTTGCCGGGGTGTACAGAACACCCCGCGCGAGTGATCGCGGGTTAATCCCTTAACTCACGCCGGCGTATACATACGTTTTGCTCAATCGGTGCGTTGAATGGTCATGGCCAAGTGTCCATCATGGTCATGTGAGAATGGTGATATAAAAAATATGTAGGCAAAAAAATAAAAACATATATATATATATTGAAGAAATTACAAGATTTTAGATCAGGGATCGCCAAATTGGTCGATAGCATATACTGGCTGAGACTTTTCCTTGTCACTGGCGGATACTTTTCGATAAATCGCCTTGACGCTCTTGTTGGATAACCTTGACTCGTCCACTCAGTTGGCGCTTATTAAAAGAAATAGTAATTACATTTGTTATTTATTACTAACTACACTTTAATTTCTTTCTTATATTCAATTCAGTTTCTTTTTGTTATAATTATTCTAATTAAAATTGATTTCATTTTTACTACAAATGTAAGTTCTTGGAAATAAGCAAATGTGAAGGTTTTTTAATGCTTTTTTTTTAAATTTGATAGTTTTTTTGGTTGATAGCCTACATCAGTGTTTTCCAAACTTCTGACATATTTGTATCTCTTCCATTAATTTTCGTTATACTAAGTACCTCTCGTCAAAAAAACAAAAAAAAAAAAGTATGGATGTATTTTAATAACAATAAAAATTATTTAGTTCTGTTTTTTTTTGTGACATGCACGAAATAATAAAAAAGAGGAATAAAATTATTCATAATAAAATATAAATAAAAGTTATATTATAAATAACATTTATTTGGATTAATGAGAAGGATGAAATTGTTTATATTGAGATGACAGATCGTAATAATATGGTTCCTTAATTGTTAATTTTAGCTTGAGACACCTTTTCACATCCAATAGTTTGTTCCTTTTTCCAATTCCTACTATTAGCTCACACTCTCTATATATTAATTTATTTATCTTCGTAGAATTTTCAATCGTTAATAAAATACATTTTAAAGCGCTCAATTGAGCAGAAATTTCATATACATGATTATTTTGGATGACAATACAGTAATTTAATTATAATTAATAAAAAGTAATTGATTAAAACCAATTATTTAAAGAATTACAAGTACACACAGCCACGTTGGCATCATTTTTTTGTGACTTAGAAACCCTTTTGGCGACTTACGTCAAAACTTGGAAATGGTTTTTTTCTCATGTTTTAAAGCATTCGGTTGAACTGAAATTTTATATACACGATTGTTTTGGATAACAATACGATATTTTAATGATAATTAATAAAAATTACTTACCACTTTATTGTTGTGATTCTGTCATGTATATAAATATTTATATTAATTGTAACTAATTAATAAAACGTGGCTAAAAATAAAATTTTTCTTTGTTGATCTAAGTAGGAATTGACTTAAAAATTTTTGTTTTATATTACTTGTTTTGACTTAATGTTTACAAATGCTGGAAAAGCAACTTCACATAAATATGAAGTTGGAAAAGGCAAGATGTATAGCAGAACTTTTTCTGTTAAAGGCGGATACACATGTTACATTTGTAAACAAAATTATGTGTAAGTGCACTCCATATGTATATTTTTCAAGAATCTGTTTGTAACGAAGTGTGGTATATTCCCACCGTATCATAAAGAACCACCTCACACCACTCAATAATGTCTTGGCTTGACTAATGCGAATGTAGATTTAGGCACAGCTTCGCACGTTGCCGTGCATATCCCAACCAATGGTTGAACTCCGGTGCAAAGCGTAACCCCCCGAACCCCCTCTCTTCCCGAACCCATGGGGGTACGCGTACTACACTTTGAGAAACACTGGTTACAAGTATATATAGGACAGGGGTTGCAAACCTTTATGGATCAACGTGCCATTTTTTCTAAAGAAGTGTTTAATGAGGCATAGACGTGCCGTCAAATAATTTTGACTTGTGATTATTGGGAAAATAGAAGTAAATACAAACAACTCTCTCTCTCAAAACTCTTTATTTACTACGAAAAAATACCTTTTGTATTATATAGTTGAAAATATTTTTGTTATACGTATAATTCAAATTAAAGTAATATTAGTATAATTTCTTTTGCTTCAGATTGTGTGGATGACAAATAACTTATAATAGGATCTTAAGATGTTACTTTTAGAAGAATGCATGCTGAATTGAAGTCATCTGCCAAATGATTTCTAAGCAATTACTTATTTTTGCTGTGGTTCACTTTTTGGACAAGAGGATTTGTGATTTGTCTCAAAATGTCGTTTTATAGACGATGTTCAGTATACCACTGTTCCACAACACAAAAAAAAAAACGCACCGCTTTGTCGCCTTTATTAATCATACCATATTTCTAGATTCACCGTTTAAAATTTTCAGTTACACTTACTATCTTGCACTTTTTTTCTTTTGCTGAACTAGTCATTTTAAATAACAGTTAAAAATCGTATATATAACACAAATAAACTTTAAAATACAGTTGTGTCGACGAAATTGA
>BMAV01025255.1:443248-457560 GCA_019973955.1 Trichonephila inaurata madagascariensis | reverse complement strand
TAAAATTTGTCGATGTTAATGTAATTCAAAGTATATATATATATATAGCTATGGATTTTAAAATCTTTATTGAGTGTACGGGGTTTCCTTCATAGGAAGAGCACTGAAGCCACGTGTTACAATACTTTTTACAAGGCAAAAGAGCCCCGACTTAGGGGAACAAAGGTATTTATATGGGGGAAAATCGGAAGAGATAGTGAAGAGTGAAATTCCCCAAAAGACACGCTTTATGGGGCTCCCTAGGAGTCTATTGGTTCTATCCCCCTAGACAGAGGTGGTACTAAGTCTATAGGGAAGGATTAGTGTCTGGAGGGAAAAAGCTGACGAAATATTACATGATCTTGCATCATCCAAGGTCTAGGTTAAAACTTATAAATAATATATCTATTTTTATATTACATATATATATATATATATAAATATAAATGTCTTATTTACAAACTAATACGAATTATTAATCAAGTAATGAAATGTTTAGGTAGTAAAACAACGCTATAATATTTAAAAAAAAACTAGTTTATTCTCATCGTTTTATTTTTTAATTTCCACCTCCCAAGTACCTAGAGAGAACTGTAGAAACAACTATTTTTTTTATTTAAATCAAATATGTTTTATTTTTTGCATTAAGAAAAAACTATTAACTCTATTTGTAGGAAATAAATGAGAAATAAATATAGCTGAGCAAAATAAGGCATATACAAGGTCTGTTCAAAAGTGCATTCAAACTTTGGCCAGAAAAAGTACAGAAAAGTAACGCATGAACGCTAAAAAAAGAATTCGATATAAAACAGAATCAAATGAAATAACATTAAAAAAAGGGCCTTAGATCTTCTGCAATATTAAAAAATGGTTACAATTTTAATATTTAAAATTGTAACAGGAGTTTTATTTTATGTAAGTGCGCTTTAAGGGAGGAAGTTGTTTTATTCTGTAGAATCTTTAAGGAGGATATTTGCACTCTAATAATTTATTTAATTTTAAAAAGTAACTCTAATAATTTATTTAATTTTAAAAAGTAACTTTAATAGTTTATTTAATTTTAAAAAGCAACTCTAATAATTTATTTTAATTTTATAAACTAGTACATTAATGAAATACATGAAAATTTAAAAATTTTACACCCATTATGGTCCACAACAACGTTCAGCCGTTTACTTTGTACAAAAACATTGCAAAATTAAATGAATAAAAATATGAATTTTTGAAGCACCAAGTTATTCAACCGACTTTAATACATTTAGAAAGGTTTTTACTGGTTAAACAGTATAAAAATGAAGGCCGTCTAAAAATACCATGGCAGAGTTTATTGATTCTAAAGATCCGAATATTTTAAGAGACAAGCGTCTATGCATTTAAATCTCGTTGGGAGCGGTATATTAAAGAATAAGGGAGCATATTTTGATTCAGTAAACAACTTTTAAAAAATCTGCTGTTTTATGAATTTACTTAAAAATCCAACATTTCATACGCACCAACCAAATATTTCCCCCCTTACTTTACTATTTTTTTGAATTTTTCTCGTACATTTTATATTCACCATTCAGCAAACATAATAGTTTATCATGTTACTTATTTTTGAATTAATGTATTATATATTACATGAATTTTCCGTACTTTATCTGCAAAGTTGTAATACTAAAGCAATATGTAGCCTCATCTACTATAGTAAAAAAGCACATCTTAAAAAATGTTGCAAACATTCAAAGACTCAGTTTGATCAATGAATATATGTAGAAGTTGATTCAAAATTTTAAAATTCCAACTTTAAATTTTACTGCTAGTTATATTTTAAAAATGAAACGTTTAAATTACCAATCTAACTATTTTTATTAATTGGAGTAAATTATAGCTCCGAAATTAGATCCTCAAACCCTAAAAGAAATTTTAAAGCTTTTGAAGGATGTGGTTTCTTAAATTCTGTTATAAATAAATGATTTAAAATTCAGAAAGTATATTTTTCTAATGTATTACTATCTAAACTTCAAAAAGAAATAAAATTTGGTTCGTAATCAAAAGCTCCAGGAAAAAAATATGGACGAAAGGAAGTCCTTGGTGAAAAAGAAAAGAAGAAACTGAAAAGATTTATCGCTGTAGGAAGTTATCTGCATCAAAGAACTTTAGCAAAGAAGCTACAGGTGTCGCAATCGACAATTCGATGTTATTCAAAGAAAATTGGCTATAAACAAATGTATATACATATGACAGAATCACAACATCAAGTGGTAATTAATTTTTATTAATTATAACTAAAGTATCATATTGCTATCCAAAACAATCGTGTATATAAAATTTCAGTTCAACTGAATGCTTAAAAACGTGAGGAAAAAAAATCTTTTTAAGTTTTGACCCAAGTCGCTAAAAATGAAACAAACGTGGCTGTATCTGTAATTCTTTAAATAATTAGTTTCAGTCAATTAATTTTAATTAATTATAATTAAATTATCGTATTTTTGCCCAAAACAATAGTGTATAGAAAATTTCAGCTCAAATGAGCGCTTTAAAATGTGAGATAAAAACCTTTTCAAGTTTTGACATAAGTCGCCAAAAGGGTCGCTAAATCACAAAAAAGGATTCCAACGCTGATGTTTTTGTAATTCTTTGAATAACTAGATTTAAACAATTAATTTTTATTATTTATAATTAAATTACTGTATTGTCATCTAAAATAATCATGTATATAAAATTTCAGCTCAATTGAGAGCTTTAAAATGTGTTTCATTGACGATTGAAAATTTTCCTAAAATAAATATATAGAGAGTGTGAGCTAGTAGTAGGAATTGAAAAAATGAATAAACCAGTCTGTCTTTAAATGTCTGAAAAAATCGTAGAAAAACGAAGGAAACTTTCTTGGCCTCTGTATTTACTGTTACTCAAATACATGGATAACTTCCGTTAAAGTACTGCTTTATGTGTCATTTACAGTAGCAAAATGAAGATACAATATATTTCATGCGAAAAGAGTCGCGAATATGCAGCTATTTTGCAAAAGGCAAGTTGGCCTTCATGTTTTATGATATGTATGGGAATATCCTCTCAAAGCTTAATAAAATATTTTTTGTTGTTTAAAAGGCCAAAATGGATACTAAATGCTATCAGAATAAAGTATTCAAGCACATGATAAAAAAAAAGCAAGCGTCTTTACTTTCAAATAAGCTTCGTTTTATTAAGATTCTGCATCAAGTCATACAGCAATCAAATCCTGACAATTGGCTATCACTATCCTCTGACTGTATTCCTTGCGATTATTTTTTGTGGGGTTACTTTAGAAACATTTGAACAGACGAAAAAAAAAAAAAACACTTCAAGGGCTTCAAAAAGTAGTCAAATTGGAAGCTGGAAAAAGACCCCCAAAAGGGGGTTTAAAAAGTTTTTTTGGCTTGCCCTAAATGTCTACGTGAAGTGTACTATCCTAAAGGAAATCACATTGAAAATTTCATGTAAATAACTCAATTCAATACAAATTTGTGATACTCTGAAATTGGTCGCATTATTTTTGAATCTACCGGTATCATAATCATATCAATTACTTTCATATTTACAGCCCAAAATATGTTCTGAAGTGAAACTTCCAAGATATTTAGTGAAGAATAACTTCTTATATGAAATTAATGCATGTTAGTATTTTAACAGGGGAAGAATAAAATTGTTTATTCCATAAAAATCAAACACTAAGATAAAAAAAAAAGTTAATTCGAAAGATTTATCCCTTATACAAATTTTTAATGAAGAAGCAATCTACACTTGTTAGAATTGAAAGTGATTAACACTCGCCTTTTTAAAATTTATATCACACTCTTGGTTTCTTTCTGTAAGCACTAAAACTTCAAATACTCTTAGAAATAGACCACATTTCCTCGTATCACTACTCTAAAAGAAACCAGACAAATGATAGCTTTGTATATTTTCCATTCGTGCTTGAATTCTTAATGTCAAAGAAAGTTAGAACTACAAATATTGATCAATTGATAGCAATTCCCCCTATCTGTAAAGAGGCTATGTATATTTCTCAGATCAATACTTCTGTCTAGCAAATACATCAAAGCAACAAGTAGCAAAGCATCTGCTTGGGAAAGAAATTCAAACTTAATTGCTCCTGCTGAACGTCACGAAACTCTAAGATAGTTGAATCTCCTGTTAGTTGGGTCGAACAGCACAGGTTTAACATCGGTTTATTTTTCTTTCAATCAACACCCTTTTAAAAATTCAGTTTGTTAGGACCTTGAACGGTAGTTATAGATTTTTACCAGTTTAGTAAGCTATGAGACGTTTTATAGTGTAACAAGTATTATGCTTGTTTTATTTTACTTTTAATCAAAGATTATTCAAAATTTCATTTTGTGAGGGAATATAATAACGTAGTTTCCCTTTAATTCAATTCCTACTATTATCTCACTCTCTCTATACATTTATTTATTCGTTAATAAAAAAC
This sequence comes from Trichonephila inaurata madagascariensis, assembly GCA_019973955.1. NCBI lineage: Eukaryota > Metazoa > Arthropoda > Arachnida > Araneae > Nephilidae > Trichonephila > Trichonephila inaurata. The sequence continues at coordinate 453,131 of BMAV01025255.1, read as the reverse complement.
ATTTTAAAGCACTCAATTGAGCTGAAATTTTCTATACATGATTATTTTGGATGACAATACGATGATTTAATTATAATTAATAAAAATTAATTGATTAAAACTAATTATTTAAAGAATTACAAGTACATAGCCCCATTGGCATCATTTTTGGCGACTTAGCGACCATTTTGAAAATGTGTGCCAAAACTTGAAAATATTTTTTTATCACTTTTTGAAAACATTCAGTTGAACTGAAATTTTATATACACGATTTTTTTGGATGACAATACGATACTTTAATGTTAATAAAAATTAATTACCACTTAACGTTGTGATTCTGTCCTATGTATAAACATATTTATATTATTAATTGTAACTATTTAATAAAAAGTATCTAAAATAAAATTTTTCTTTGTTGATTTAAGTAGGAATTGACTTAAAAATTTTGTTTTATATTACTTGTTCATTGCTTAATTCCCTATAAGCAGCTATTTAATCATGCATTAAAATAATCGCGTATATTTCTATCAATTGATTATAGCACCGCGAGTGGTGACAGTCACGAACTAGAGACCGGTGTGGTTTGTGTTGAGTTGTGGGTTCAAACCCTGGTACCATTAAAGAGCCACGATGTGGAGCGAATTAAAAATGTTGATAAATATGTTAAATATGTTGAACGTTAAATATGTTAAGCCTCAAAGTTCTCATGTTGACATGGTGTGGACGTTTGCCAATCCAGGTATTTTCAATTAACCATAGTTCATAATTACCAGGTCAGTTACCAATAGCATTTGTGTAGCTGTAAAGAGTGGCATAAATACACAATAAATTAATCACTGGTTCAATATATAGTGTCAGATTATTTTAGTCTATTTTTCATTCATTATACAATATTTTTATTTTCAATTTTACTGTGAAGCTACGAAAATATATATTTTTTTTCTCTTTGCAGACTAGTACATTCCCTAGGAGCTGGTTTCACTTTTGAGTGTGGCACCATATAGGCGATACTAATTGCCGCAAGTAATTTTAACGCACATTTTCCTCCCTAGAGGGAGCCACCTGAGCTCTGACAATGCGAAATTGAACTAAGGAATTTAATTTCGCCGAGAGCACCCAAGCCAAGCGGACACTTAAGGGATTTTTTTACATGCCGCATAATCACATACGACATGGACTGTATTTTCTGCTTCGTGAAAATCCACCGACTTCAGCTGGGGGCGAAAATGTTTGATTCGACTAATAATTTTATATATTATCCGAGCTATTATATTGTTATATATCGATGCATGCGAGTTAATTTGTATCGATCGACCCTATACGCATAACTGGCATGTAGTGTGCATGGTCAATCCTCGATAGCGATTAAGTCGCATCCATACATAGCAATTTGGATGTGTATAAGTGATCTTCAAAAGAGAGTATTCGTGTACCCTGGGGGGTACGCCAAAGGCTTAGACCCATCATAACTTGTGAGTGTTTTATCGTGTTTTACGTGAATGTGAAGCTCTATCATAGGTTGCTGCGTCTAGCTTTCCTACCATTGAGCAACTCAGTATCATAGACGCATCAAATTTAAAGAGCATGCGCAGAAAAGCTTGGGACGCTAAGCATTTGGATGGAAAACACATCTAAAAGGTCACGAAAAAACTATAACACATCACTTAGATTACATGCCAAATTAAATTGCAATGTAATTTCAATGCAATTTGTTTAAATACTTAAACAATTTTGTTTTTGACTACATAGACAGGTATAATATATGACGTGATTTTTTTTTTTTAGAGTTACGCAGTGCAAAATGTTCGAAGGTGGCTGTTGTGTGCGTGCAAATTATGATTAAGTAATTCTCTTTTCAATAAATTTCGATTAAAAACTCAGTGTGTGTGTGATAAATTAATAAAAGATCCACTTATACAAATTAATGAATGGTTGATTAACTACTTGTTAAGTAACGTCGCACTTTCTGAAGCAAGGCAGAGAGTTATATTTACGTCACACTATAAAGCTGCACAAGGGCTGTTGGCGACGGAACTCGTGATTTCGAGCCATGGTTTAGTGACTAGCATGACACCTGAGCTGGCACCGCTTCTCCGAGCTCCCACACCACACCAAAGGGAAAGAGTTTGAGTCTCAATAGATTTAAAGTGCAACGGCCCCTCTACACGGTGAGTCTTCGGGTGCACAAGGCTTGAACTCATGACATGCTAGTCACGAACCATTAGGCTACCGTGGCCACCCACATCTCTGAAGCAAATGAGAGTTATTGGCGGAATGCTCAAAGTGACCTAGCTCACTGAAAAGAAAGACTATTCTGAATAAATTTCGTAATTTTGAATGCAATTAAGTGACGAAGATGTGACTAACTTCTTTTCGATACCAACTTCAGGATTTTGATCCTTGATGGATTTAATGTGTATAAACAAACTAATTAGAGAATTTCTTATAAATATCCAAATTTCGTGAAATATTGTTTTACCAATAGTATTTAAAGTATAAGCAGAATTCTTTTTCAAAATTCGAACATTCTAATTGTATTTTCTTAAGTGCTTGAACCATCTTCGAATAATCAGAGATAAAAAATACTTTATAAATTAACAATTGCAACAATATTTTTTTCCCTGAATAATGATAAGAATGATTTATCGATGCAGTTATGACATTTTAAATCTCTAATAAATAACCGGAAACGGGAATTCTCTCTTGAATAGGATTTTCAAAAAGTTAACAAATTCTTATAATTTATTTGTAACATATTGAAAATAGTGATGTTTTTTTTTGTTTAACTTATTGCATCCCACATCTTTTCTCACCATTTTTTATTTTAACAAGACACGATATGTAACCATCCATTTTGCTTACAATTCTTATCAAGTAATATTTTTTTGTACATCTCCCGAATGATTAATTGAATATTTTGAAGCACAAAACAACAATTTCTCCTAACAAGATTGCCGCCGTAATCCACATCACGAAATTGCTTTGGAAAAAACTCAACTCAAACACAACACATTTTACTACAGATTGCATCGTTACTTTTTTCTTATTTTCACAACCGCGTAGAAAAAGTGCAAACATAGCGTTTTTTACAGCCGTAGTGAGTAACAATCGTAACCACAAAGCCATAAAAATGTTCCTCTTCTATGATTACCACGCCAGGCAGGCAAAGGGAACTGTTGCACAATCAGAGTATTACCTGTAAGTTGCTTGGCTTCTTTTTCGGAATCCAGGTAGAGCAATTTATCCAATCAGCTAGTAAACTCAGCTCGCCAAAATCAATTTCCAATGTCCGCCAACTGGGAACCTATAGGGAAAGGATAGATCGATCAACTGAAGAAGTGAACAGACGTCAAGCGAAGCTAGTAATTTCCGGAAGTACGCTATGCTACCGATCACATCCGGGTTGGTTCTAACGGAAAAGAAAATGACAACCCACCAAGAGCAAAACTAACAATAATGCCGATTCATCGGCTTGCCGACCTTTTTTATGTTATTATTATTTTTTTAGGCTTTGTTTTTTTTTACATTTTTATTTTCGTATCGACTTTTCCCTCCCCCTTCTATTTTATTTTCTATGTGTGTGTTTTGTTGGAACACGTGTTGCATTTTCACAGGGTTATTGTGTGTATTATTTTGGAATTTTATTGAAATAAGGTTGCTGATTCGTCAGCGATATTTGTATTCCACTTATATTGTCCGACTATATGCATACGTTTTACTCATTTCCAACCCAAAAAATTCATTTTTATTTATTTATTTATTTCTAATCAGTATGCTTTTTTAAGTTTGTCCTTTTTTAATTAAGGCTGTCTTCGGTAAAAGTACGAGAGCTTGAGCTAAACGCGAAGCACATTTCCAGACAGAAAAAATGCCTCAATTTCTATGGAAATTTGCAATATTATAACTGATTTCTCTGCTAACAATATAGTGTTTTTAAAAATGCCAAAATATTCCATGAATACATCCTTTTTTGTTATGATACGTGAAGGCGTAGCCCATTTTACATTATGGTATAGGAGAAAAAGCGCGAAACACATTTTAAATCAGAAAAAATGAATAAACTCGGTAAAAAACGGGAAGTATAATAAAAAATTCTGCTCTCTAAAGGATAGCGAAGCCAGAATGTCATATTAATGTTTCATTTCTTTTATATCTGAATTTTTTTTCCAAATTCTGGTCCTATTCTTTAACATTAACCGAAGACAGCCTTAAGCTGGCGAGGTGAGGAATTATGGAAAATAGGGTATTGATTCAGGTGTGGCCTTTTTCACTACACAGAGACTTACAATTACAAGATCCGTCGTCATTAGACTTTGTGCTGCTTCAGAGTCCAATGTTAATGAATAACAAACCAACGAACCCAGTTTTTATATTTTTTTATATTAAAAATCTATGGATAAATATAGAATATAAGTATGTTTGATATAACTAAAATTTCAATACAACTTAGGTTGGGTCTTTACGCGACCTTCACCAACTAATCCTCTTGGGGAATCTTTGGGCGCGTTTATTTCACAGCCACCCCTGTCAAGAAGAAACCTTGATATCTTGGAGCATCTGAATGCAGCGTTACTAAGGTGAGATTTAGAATTTATGCATCTTGTGACTAAAGGATGGATTTTTGCTACTAGATTAAATCAGGAATTAATAGGTTAGGATTGATTAAAGATAAAACTAATCTGATTACGTGCGCTTATTCACTTTAGGTGGTTGCTTTTTTTATATCACTCTTAGGGCTTCCTTTTGTAGTTTACTTTGTTGTTGACTACTGCAATTGAATAATAATAAATTAGATTTATCATAGAGAGTTCTGGTCATGCTTTGATCCCTCCAACAGCTTTAGGTAGATAGAACAATGAGGAAGCGACTTCAGGGGGAAAACGCTTACAAACTTAGTTTTTGATTATGCAGGTGTCATCCTCGCTTCTTAAGCTGAGGTACAAAACCATTTGCCCAAAGATTTCGTGTTGCCTTAGAATGCGGCGGTAAAATGATCAAGCAATTGGATTCTAAATACAATAAACGATTATGGGCAATTTAAGTTTATGTTGTATATTTATTCCTTTGTAAAATAGAAAACAAATATAATTATACAACTTATAAGAAAATACACAAGCAACAGCACATAGGTAAAGTATTTCATAAAAAGAATAATACAAAAACCTTAGGAAAAAAAATAATAATACGTAAACAATTTTTAAGCTGTTTTCATTTTTGCTGAATATTTAATTTGATGCAATAATATTCATCATATGTTTGTATACGACAGTGCTTCTCGAACTTTAAATATTTGCGACGCAATTTTCAGTCATAATTTTCATTCCCCCCCCCTTCTTACAATAACAATGTATTGAATACAATAATAATGTACTTCGACGGTAAAGCTACAATACAATATGACTTTTATTATAAACCGTACTAATTATCAAGATAAATATTAAGTTTTGTAAATAATTTTGTATATGACAAGCCCAGGGGTTTCACTAGTAATCACTAAACTTGTTTTTAATTGAATATTGATAAATTGATTATCAAACACTTTGTGCAGTACTGAAACATTTATAAGTATTGTAATTATATCAGTGTGAATTAATATTTAATTTTTTATTATATCAGAATTTATTTTGTTTTGCTTCCTTTCAGAAAATTTAGGTAATAATTTAAATCTTTTATTTTCTATTTTACACTATGCTCACGCTCCCCTACGGAGCACGCCCCACAGTTTCAGAAACGCTGGCATATAAGAGATTTAAATAAAAAAATGTTTATTTCGAAAAAAGTATGGAGCTAAAATCTTCGAAGAAGCGTTAAACATATCATCAGTATTTTATTTATGAAGGTATCAGCATTTTAGCTTTTTTTGGTGGAAGTTTGGACAATGTTCTCCACGTTACTTGACCGTGATTCAAAATTACAAGGTAATGGCCATTAACTCTTGTGTAGCTTCAAAGTAGATCGTTAATAAACATTCATTTAATCTACCTTTCGAAATATGTGAATTAAACTATGGATAGTCAGTGTAGTGAATAAATTAAAACGGACAAATGAACTTCAAATTACACATCTGAACATTCCTGGTGAGTAATTTGGAGTTTTTTTACAAACCAAAATCTGCCCCAGATTTAAAATAATAACACGATTATTTAAAAATGAGTGTTTATTGGGAATGCGATGATATTTTAAAATGGGTTTATTAAATTATTCTTATAAACCTGAGATCATTTTTATGTAAAACTCTAGATCATTACGTGTATATCTCACATATAACTCAACTCAGTGCACAACAGCCCATGAGAGCCAAGGCCTATTGGACCCAACGTGACCTTCGGTCCTGAAATGCATGAACAGATGTTCCAATCAGGTGCTCAGTCTAATGAAAAACTCCCATTGTGAAGCTCACAAGAAAGCTTGGTACTCCTTTATCGAACCACTGAAGGGATGAAAGACTGAGTCTACCATGTCCAGCCCGGGATTTGAACCTCGGACCCGTGGTGTGGAAGCACGATGCGCTAACCACTCAGCCACTGGGTTTCACATCTTATATACTTCTCTTTTAAAATCTTTGTATTAAAATGCAAAAAGATAAAATCCTAGACTCTTTGTAAATTCATTTTATTTTTCGACAGAAAATGAACGAAATTTTATACAATTCCTGCAGATTGATACTGATTTCTCCTGGATTCTTGAGTTCATATTCAGTTCAAAAGTCCTTCAGTTAGGACATGCAGTGGTGCCTCCTTCTATAAGTCGCAAACAACAAAGGACATGAATAAAACCTCTTAACAACTGGCCTGAATAAAGATTCATATCGTCTCGGTCGTCTAAGGCGTACACTTCGGACACGAAGGTGTCCAGTACAAATAACACTGCAGCACTCAAGGTCCCACACATCACCGAAATGCTTACCCAGGAATTTAACACTAGGGCACAGCATAGCCTAACGATACTAGTTGATTATTCATTTATTCCTTGGGGAATCTAACTAAGGCATCCTCAATAAGTCATGACTAGTACTTCAAAACGGCTACAGCACATGCGTCAACTAGACCCGCCATTTCAACAAGAGAGTGCCCACAACGTCAATTTGAAAACGTTCCAAAGACACTCAAACCTTCTGGAGATGTATAAGAATTCCAATAATATGCTGTAAAAACAACCTTCTCTTACTATTGTTCAAAAGGTGAAACAGAAAAAAAACCTTTCTTCCTTGGGAAGGGGGTATGCAGTGTCGCCTCCTTTTGCAAGTCACAAACAACAAATGACAGGAATATAAGCTCTTAAGGACTGACTCCAATAGGGATTCCTTTCGTCTCAATCGTCAAAGGCATGCAAGGCGCAGTTAGGAACCAGTAGGTCGGTGGATTAAATAAACATCCCAGCTAGTAGCCAAAGACGTACCATTTTATATAATTAAGTGTTTAGGGTCATTTGATTCACAAATATACGTAATTAGAATGCCATTCAAAATTAAAATATTTTTATTAAATATAAATCACTTCAACAATAAAATTTCGTTTAAAATTAATTTTTGATTTATATTACTATTGCCAATTGTTACGAAAAATCGTATGTGAATTGCAGGATTAACATTTTTTATAATCTAAGAAAATAAAAATTGATAGATATAAGTGAATTCAACAGGTTTCATTGATAAAAGTGAAATAATAGTAACATATTAATAATCACCATACTTTATTTCTTATAAAACCTAAATGGAGATTCAATGATAAAAATATTTATTTAATTGTTAACTTAAAGAATTCCTTCTCCTCTACAATTTATGATGGCTGTCAACTATCCTTTCAATCTTTCAAAACAACAAAAAATTTAATATGTTTGAAAATGTAATTTTTTTTTAAAGAATAAGTAAAATTTTTTAATGATTTTCATATTGTCCGAATTTTTTAATAGAAAAAAATATCAAAACCAATGTCTAACATAATAAATCTGGACAAAGTGGGAGCTGGTTAATAATCTGATATACTTAATACGAAATAAAATGAGAGTATTATCTCGGCTTAGGAATAGTTAAACTTGCAAAGAAACATTAATACATTATTTATTTTCGATATAACATCTAGTGATAACGATAACACACATGCATATTTTAGTTTGAATTTTACAACTAAATAATATACATATATATGCGTATATATTTATAGTGAAAAGGGAGAGAGAAAACCAGAGACAAGTATATATATATATACATATTGCTACACTACAATTCAGCCAATAATATTATAACTTTGAATTTGTATTCGGATCCTTAATCTGGCAATAACGTTTTATTGTTCACTGACCTATCGTGACCTTGCCAATTTTGAATGCATCTTTAGATAAGTTACTGTTGTCTTATAATTAATTTATAACTTCTATCCATTAATTTTAACATGATTTTGTTCAGTACTATAAACAGAAAGGGGAAGGGGAGGGAAAAAGCTTGCTAGCCACAAAACTGGTTAAACTCCACAATTTTATATAAATTATTGAAAGCTGATCTGTGTTAGCATTGATTATAATACTGCGGTATATTAAGTTTCCAATATATTTGTTTGATTATTTTACCTTTAGTGTTCAAATAATTTGTGTCTCTGTGTGTATTACTGATTACTAATATATGTATATATTATAAAAGGAAAGAGAAGTTGTATATATTCCTTTTATGTCTTTTTAATAGAGACTTATATTCCTATCTAAGCCAATTTTATTTCTGAAATTGCATCACTTCTATATATGATGATAGATCTAACATTTAAATCATACATATTTCACAGAAATATATGTATAATATAATATTTTTTTTATATATATAGTCAAAAATATAACAGAAAATTATATTAATTTTTTTTCCTGTTTCAATAAGAAGAAAGATATATTTTCTTACTTTTTATGAAGGAAAAAACTAATCATATTGTGCTTTAAATATCGTTTTCATGAAACATTATAGGCTTGAAAAAGTTTTATGAAAAGGAGAAAATCGGGAGAACGTTCTTCTTGTTGCTTCGCCCCTTTGGACAATGCTTTCTTGTGGGGGATGGACGCAGGGGGGTCTCGTGCGTCGTATATCACGTGGCATTGAAGTTGGGGGTGGGCAGAATATACGGCATCCTATTCGTCACGTGATAAATCCCGTCCGTTCTTTAATGGAGCTGAATCTGCAACTGCAGTAATAATCGTAAATTTTATGAAAAAGGACAATAAAAAGAAAACATGATGGATGTTTCGGATTTCAGATATTTTGTTACTTTATTTCTTTTCTTCTATGTTTTCTTGCTTTTTTGTTGTTGGGAAAAAATTTCGATTTATTCTTTGACTTTCAAGTTTCTTTAACGTCGATACAATCATAATTGTTATAAGTGAAAATTTCATGATATTTGATGCATTTTTTTTACGGATATGATTTTTTAGGTAATGATGATCAGGTAATTATTTACAACAAGAGATAAATATTTTAAACAGAAAAAAAATTATGAAGAAAGAAACGAAAAATAATGCAGAAAATTATTGTGTTTTGGATAATTATTTCACACAAAGAAAAGGAAATATTGCAGTTCAGAAGACCTACAAATACATACTAATGAACCAAAGTCATTAGCTATATAATTAATGATTTATTAACGCAAAATGTGAAAAAAATTACACACACACACACCCATATATATATATATATATACATATACATATAGGATTTCACTCAGTATTGAAAACAAAAATAGGGAAAGTTGAATAGCCATAAAATTGGTTAAACCCCACTTTTATATAAAATTAAAAGCTATCCCCAGTCAGCAATCATTAAGATATTATAGGAACAACATTTTTAAATTTCCGATATCTTATCGATTCTTTTATCTATATTGTTCAAGTCGTTTCTGTCTCTCTAGACACACACACACACACACACACA
>BMAV01025255.1:397609-413875 GCA_019973955.1 Trichonephila inaurata madagascariensis | reverse complement strand
TTTTTAGATGCTAAATAAAAAGAGTTACATTTCTAACTATGGATATTTTTTGTGTAGTTGCTTATTATAGAATTTCTCAAAGGAAAGTGCTAAGAGTTTATACATTTTTTTTGGACTCCGATATTACAAATAACCCCGAATTAACGAATAAATTGTCCTCTTCTAAGGAATTCATTAAATGGGGTACCGACTGTTATAAATGGACAAGTGACACTTGTATGCAATGGCTAAACCTCTAACCTTCTTCTGTGACTAAAAATCGTACAAAATATTTTGACACTTTTTAAAGCTATATGACAAACCGCCATATGTTCACAAAGAATACTGCTAATTTAACTCTAAGAAGTATTTTTATTTGTCATATTATTTTGAGTGTTTGACTCTTATTTATTAAAGCGTAACTAATATAGCTTTCAGAAGAAAAAAAAAGAATTTGATAGAATCATACATTTGACCAGTTATAGTAGGCACAAAACTAAGGAAAATTCGTCTTCTACAAAATAATAGAACTTCATATCACTACAATATTTACATCAAACAAATTTTCCCTTATTCATAAAAGTCAAAACTCATCATTCAGACATTCAACAGCTACTCTTTCTTTTATAAATCACTAATCTCTTAAACACGTCGCCAACTGGGCTCATTTTCTGAGAACAAGGTCGCCAAAACTGGCATTACCACGAATCCTTTCATGCAACTCGTGTTACCTAAACTTTTGCGCCCAGAAGTGATGCGAAAATGACAACACTAATGGCGGTGGATTAGAGAGGGTATTAACACCTTCGAAATGAGGGAAATCTGTGTCTGGGTTCATAAACGTCACCCGGCCAATTAACTTCGTAATCCTCATCGCTCGCCACTTTTCGGCGCTGCTTGGCGAAGAGCGATGGCCCTTTTGAAGGGAATTAAAGTGCCCAACTCCAAAGTCAGATTGTTATTGAGCAGCTAATGAAAATTAATACCTCGTTGTCAGCACAGAGGGTGAGCCATTGTTATGATGCTCGTGATGCAGTTTGATGCCTTGTATTTTCTTTGGTGAGATCCCTGACGAGTATTGTGTACGAAGAGTAGTTTTTTCAAAATGTCATTCTTCAGAAACATATTTTTTTTTGGATAAAAATGCAGTGACACTTTGTAACAATGGTATCCCATGGTTTTATACAATATCGATATAAAAGGAGAGATTTGTATATTTAAGTTTGTAGCAATTATGAATTAATGACTGCATACAATATCCACACAATAGAAGTAAAAATTTGTAACAATTATATTTTATAGTGTACAAGCAATATCAATATAATAGTAATTGCATTACAAATAAAATAACTAAACAATACAAAATTCAACTTAAATTGTACTGAACAAAATTCATGCATTTTAAATCAAATAAGAAACAAGTACATCAAATTATACTTTTGATAAGATTTGCAATAGCTTACATAAACCTTTCTTGGGGGTGGGAGGAATTACACTCTGTGATAATCCATGTGATATTAATTAAAAATCTGTTGGTTTATGTAGGGAGGAGAGTGAGCCCCACAAACTCAAACCTTGTGTACTTCACTGAGAATCATTTATAGGAGCCGTTAACCCTTTAGTGGGCAGTGGCTAATAGGTCTAGCCACATAACAAAAAATTTTTTCTCCAAGTGACCGGTAGATATTTAGTCTATCCACATGCGTTAATTGAAGCTAAAACGCATGAAAATCAATACAGATGGATGTACAATACCTTTTTTGCATTTCATGTCCTCTGATGAGTAGTTAGAAACAGTTTTTCTCGGTGTAAATCTACAAATTGTATTTTGGTTACTTTAAATGAAATTTCTGATGCGTGAAAATTAATTTTTTTTGACAAGTCTTAAGTATATTTTTCTCTCATCTGATTGAATTAAGAAAATGTGCAATTAAAAAAAAAAGAGAGATTTTATTTAGAGTTTTGGAAAGTTTTTGTATTTGGATAGAAGCTCTATTCACTGCCCACATAGAACAGAAAAATGACCTAGAAATTTTGGCTTTTCCTCCACTCTAGAGAGATAACTTAGAATCATGTGAAAATGTTAGGGGTCGTAAATATAAACAATGCGCTTACAATATGTGGTATAAGATTCTCGGGTTCAAAAATCTTTCCTTACAGCTTTTCCGCTCGGAGGAAAAGTTTGCTTATTTTTAAGTTCCACAGTAAATAGCTTATCAAATTTGTGAAATAACTAATTTAAATCCTTAAAAGTATTACTTTATTTCTAACTTTTTGCACTTAAATTAAATTAAATACATAATGGAGATATATAACAATTTCAATGTGTATTCTAAGTATTCTATGCATATTCTACGTATATTCTATGTAAGTATTATATGCTGTACAATTATGCTATTATTATTTTATTACATTTCTAATTTGTATTTAATTGTTAATGAAATATTTATAAGCATAAATGTTAATTTTACACAAAAATTTTATTGTTATATAGTTCATTATTTCTGTCCCGAAACGTAAGTTAATTGTCATAAGTGCGCAGTGGCTATAACGTCTAACCACCATCCAGGGAAAAAAACCCTGATCAGATATTTTTTTTGTGACTAAATAATGTTTTTTAGAGGATGAAAACATTCCATTTATTAAGTACTTTATCACAGAAAAGTGTATTTTAACTTTTGGCCACTAAAGATTTAAATTAAAGAATGTTGGTTCTCTTCCTGTTCTTTGACCACTTAACTGCCTGTTAAAAATTACGCGAATCGCTTACCAGTGTTCTTTAAAGAAACCTATTTAGTTTCTTATGCTCGTTCATTCCTATTATTTCTGTATTCTTCATGATTGTTAAAAACACTGTCTTTAAACTTTCAAAGAAAATTCTTACAATCCGAATGGTAAAAATTACACGAAAAAGCGAACACGTTAGCAATAAATAAAAATTTATTTACTTATATAATTGAGATACTTTTGTAAATAGTTTCGTATAATTCAAATTAGTAAATATTATGATAAAAATTATTAATTTTAACAACAATCTTCCCAACTAGGATAAATAAACAATTCTAAAAATAATCATAATTAGGATCACGAAAAAAAGTTTCAAGTAATTGTGATGTAAAATGTAAACATGTTTCTCTTTAAATGCTCCATTTATTTTAGAAAATACATTTAAAAATGTGGAACACTTATTGAGTGACTAGATCTGTGGTATGCTAAAATTTATCTAACCAAATTAATTCATTTTAAAAGAGAAAAAAAATATTACCTATTATTTTTAAGAGTGATTTTGAAGATATTTTACAAATAAAAAACTTGGTAATTATTTTTATGGAGCGAACTGAAGAAATGTTGTACCATTTTGGTATCTTAACTAAATTGGTCATTTTTAATAACTTTCTAAAGGTAGTATGTAATACTTTACTTTTGATGTGTAGAGTCAAAGTTATGTGATATCATTTTCTCAAACTCAAATTCAAAGAAACTGCGTTAATTGTAACTAAACCAGAAAAGTGTTGGGCAATTTTTGACTGTGATGAATATCATAGCTATGTAAAATCTCGTTAGGAAAAAATCACTAAAATTTTGAAATATGTGGTCACAATACCTAACAATGAGACGGATGTCCCATTTTCCAAAAGAAGCTAGACATCACTCTACTAAATGATATGAACTTTTTTATTTTTTATTTTTTTCCAGAATTGATATGTACTCTCTCCCTTTCACCCCGTGTCCGCTTGATGTTTTGTTTTGGCACACCTTATATTTTTTATGTATTGTATAGTTATAAAATCGTTAATATCTTTTGGGTCAGAAAAATAAACATAAGTTTTAAGCATCATTGATCATTTTTTTTCTATTGAAAAAATACAACAGTTTAGAACAGTGATTTCCAAAGTGGTCTATATAGACCCCCAGGGGTCTATGACGACCTGCAAGTGGTCCACGCCACTGAAAAATTAATTTAGGGGTCCATGAGTTGTAATTGGGGGTCTACGATAGTGGCTCTCATTAAACCAGATTGTGACTTTTATTTTAAAAGAAAATGTGATCAAACGGAAACCAGATTTTACCTGTTTAACAGATTTATTTACTAAATTTAATAATGTTAATTTGCACATTTACAAGGTGACAGCATATATTTTATTAAAGCAAGAACCCTCATTTCAGCTTTTTTTCCTAGAATTAAGCGAAATGAGTATAATATTGGACCTCACGAATTTTCCCAGTTTCTCATTTTGTCACAGAAAATCTGCCAGGAAGATGAAATTTTAACCTACGTTCAGCATTTAAATGCCTTCTATTCCGACTTTGAAACCAGGTTTGAGAATGCTTTGACTAAGAAATCATATGGTCACATTGAAGAAAATAAATGTCATATTAAAAGAGGAAAACTTATCGGAATAGGCACTAACTAAGATCTTAAAAAAAGTTTAGAAACGGATGTGAGCAACTTTGTCTATAAAAAGACATACTTGTTATTTACCCCACATAATGGAATATCGTGAGAAACTTTAATTGTTTTTCCTGGTGAGCAAAGAGCTTCACTGTGATTGTCAATCTCAAAAAAAAATAATAATAATAAAAATATTAGACATTATTAACCGAGAAACTTTTGGGTTATACTCAACAAGATTGATGCAAAATGTTGAAAATCTATTATTGAAGAGTGCCAGATTCATCCCTCCTATTATAAACATTTTTCTTTTCTGCTCAGTTATTTTATGTATTATTACATTTAAAATTAAGTAACATGTGTATCTTAAGTTTTAAACACACTATACTTCATTACAGTTAAAAATTTTAATCTTTTAAAGGAAGTAGCTCTATATTAGCCGTCAAAAAGGCTTAAGTTAAAAAGTGCACAAACTTAATATAAGGTAAGCATTAGTCCACCCAAAGACGAAAAACAGAGCAAAGAGTCTATGAGACAAAAAGGTTTGGGAACCTCTGGTTTAGAAGTATTCTTAAGGTATCCAACTACATTCGGAACCCTGATTTTACAAAAGCGTATAAATGGATAATATTTATGATATTTAGTGTCACTTAGATTAGAAAATGTATATAAAATTCTTTTAAGAATAGTATTAAAATAACAAATTATTTAAGTTCAATATTTAGACAAAAAATTAACATAGAAGGACCCATATTCAAAACATTCTCCTTTTTATGAAAAATACTCCTATTATAATAATATTTTACCTGCATATAGCTCAGACCTTTGTACAGAAGCTGAACTAGAATTTTTGAAATATATAGCATAGAAGTGGATTTATTCATATTTTATTTTACGACAACAGAGGGGAAAAATTTTTCGAAAAAAACGCCGATAATTATTTCGATAGGTGGTAATTCTAAAAATAATGCGAATTTTTCAAAATTCGTAGTTTAGACACTCTGGAGAAGTCTTTACTTTATATAAGCACAAAATATTATCATTGTAGAAGCCCTTTTTACAAAAGGAGAACTTTTTGAAAAAAAGTTATTCTAAGTTAATTTTTTGCCAAAATATTGTATTTAAATAATTTTTTTTGACATAATGTCCTTAAAAACAATTTTATACATGTATTCTAATCTAAATGACACTAAATATCACGAAAAGTATCCATTGATGTGCTTTTTTAAAACCATGGTTCCGAACGTAGTCGGATACCTTAAGTCGATTTAAAGTTTTTGAACTATATCCAAAGGAGAAAAGTAGAAATAGGCGGAGGGAATTTGACCCACTACAAATCTTAAGCATCCAAAATACAAAATTATTTTTTCGACCCTACCTGCATTTTTCTTCTTTTTGCTATTCACTTTACTTCCTTTTTAATTCCTTTTTTTTTTCTCACTCTTTTGCTAAATTTGAAGAATATAATAGAGTACTTATTAAATAAAAATAAGGAGCGAAAAAAATAAATAAATAAATATTTGGCGCGACTTGGTTTTGATGAAGAACCGAATTCACAGTTAATTAACTGAGAAAATTCCTTTATAAAACTTGCATCGCAGTGTCACGAATATGACAGGGATTCATTTCAAATGGCTGCACTTTTTAACGTAATTTTAACTAAAAAGAACAGAGAGAGAGAGAAGGAAAAAAAATTTTATCATCATCATAAAAACCAAAATTAAAACAATATTTCAGTTTTCTAACAAGTTTTTCGAGAATCTATTTTTTTTTCTGAGATGTCTTTTCTTTCTCTTCGTGAAGTTTTTAAGTTTTCTAACTCTAGACTGTAATTACATATCGACCCTAGTACAGTGGCTTTTTGTAACTTCCTTTTTATTTCCAACCCCTCCTTTTCCACCCCATCATCTCCTGAGTCCCATAATTAGTTGTCTTTTGAAAAGAAGAAGAAAAAAAAAGCAAAAGAAAAGGGGCGAAAAATGGAAAGACGGTGTATTGGGAGTAATTTAATTCTTGCGTTTTGCAAATAATAAACTTGGATATAAAAATAAAATAAAAATCCGGCACCACTGAATAAAAACGAAAGATTTTTGTCGCTCGTATTTTAATTTTCTTTATTCAGATGTATTTTCTGAGGTATTTTCTAATCTTGAATTTATTTAATTTTTTTTCCTCCTCTTCTTTTTTTTCTATCTCTTTTTCTCTCTTCATCTCTCTTTGGCAAATCGAAGAATCAAAAGTCTAATTAAATTTACAATAGGTTGAATATCGGAAATTGTGAAACAAACCACTGATTTTCTCAAAAAGTATATCCATTATTCCTTTCTTTTGAATAAAAAGAAGATCGTCTTTTTCTTTTTTTTTTGAAGATGAAACAGCAAAAATTGGCAAATATCAATACTCCTGCCATGTGCCCGTGTGCTAAAAAAACAGTCCTAAATTACGCATTTAGGGAAAAAATCTATTGGGGGAATGAGACCCATTTTTGTTATTAGCGCAGAACTAGAAATGTGATCTAATTTAAAATCCTTTAAGCTTCTTTTCGTAAAATTTGATAAAGAATTCGATATGTGGAGGAAAGCTTATTGTTCCCACATTTTTTTTATTTGCATATTTCAAAATTAAGATATTGGGTCGGAAGGTCTTCATTTAAAGAAATGTATTCCTTTCAAATTCGTTGAATGCGTGTAATTTCACAAATAGCGAAGCATGAAACACAGAAATGATTCTCTGTCAATTTATAGGTGAATGTAAGAATTTTTTACATAGTTTGAATCTATAAAAATTTCTAAGATAATTTACGGATCCATAGATTATTTAACAAAAATGCCAAAAAATTTTGTCAACGCAATTTTAGTAAGAAATAAAGCTCATTACTTGGTAGAAAAAGAATCAGTTATTTATTTTTTAAAAAAAAATAGTAGCAATAAGTTTATTTGTGGGCAAAATATTTAAAAAGAAATAAACTTAAAACTAGTTAATAAATAAACGTATGAATACGATATTTCTTTCATAAAAATCGTAATTAACTAATGTTTATGTAATATTATTATTTTTTTAATTAATACTGTTAAGTAAACTTATATTTTAAAAAATTTTCATTTTTAAAAAAATATTATGTGAAAATGATATGCAAATGTAAATTATTTCAAACTTTTTTTAAACAAAAATCAATTGCAAACTTCTTTATTTGATTTTTTTTTTTTTTTTTTTTGGATCTGAGAAATGAATTTTTTCAGTGAGATCGGGTCAAAATGAACGCCATACATTAACTGTATTAATCCAAAAAGATAAAACCTATTTGAGTTTATTGAAAAAGGCACACTTGAGGCTTACCTGGACAAATTTCAAACAGCTTAATACAGTGTGAACACTTCCTCGTAGCATTTGTTTCAAAATAAAAATTCTAAAATTTGATTCAAACAGTGACAACCTGTGGCTCTTTGAATAGATAAATACGGTGTTTTTTTTAAAATTTTGCCAGGCAATATTAGTGAAAAATAATTATGTGAACTAAAAAAAAAAAAAAACTGAGTCACTTTTCTTTATAAGTATCTGTTGAAACATTTTTCTTATAATTGTATACACATTTAAATATTTCACTGACTTAAGGTAGTTTCTTTTGTATAAAATTGCTTTTCCATAATCAAAGATTGTTAAGATTTAGCGAAATATTAGAACAGACAGTGTAAAAATTTTATCTGAAAATTATGAAGGTTACGTATTCAGCAAATAAGCTTTCAAATCTTTATTTATGTAAGAAAAACTAAAATCAATTTGTATCATTAATGAAAGCATGGCATTATCTAATAAATAACTTATATTGCTATTGGCATTGGAGTTTTTTCACGAAGCTTGAAGAGGTTTAAATCTAAACTTTATGATATTTCTACAAAGGTTGTTCTGGCTTTTAGCCACAGAAATAAAAATGATTTCGATAATTCTTAGTTTTTTGTGGAATGGAAATATTACTTTGCACATAAAAAAAAATAATAATTGGAGCACAAGAGCCTTTATCACAACCGCAACTGAAGGGATCTCACCTATAGAGGGCATATAAATGGCTTTTTGAAACCTTAGACTTTCTCTCTGGAAAGTTTGTAAACACCTTGAACTGGGATCCCTTACGAGCAACAATCAATCACTAACTTACTACACAGAATATGAATCAATGTTTATTTTCTTTTTTTTTTGAATTAGTAAAGAGAATTTGTAAACGGTTTGTAATTGTTCTCATCAATTTCTAGATACTTTACTTGTATCTCAATCACAATTCAAAACTAAAATTTTTCTCCAATTGTTTGCTATTTTTCCAAACATAAGATAGTTACAAAGAATCCCTACATCCAGCTGTGTCTTTAATAAGTAATATTTATTTTTATGTTCATATATAGTTATTTTTTAAGTCAAGAGAAATCCTAAACAATAATTTTAAACTTATAATTAGCCACAAGTTTTATTTCTTGAAACTGGGCAAGAATATATAATTTAACAGTTATTGTTACTAGAACAACGCTTATATAATTGTTTTTATTATAGTTTTTCTGTAATGGGGCTGCGTATTGGTATTTCTACATTTTCAGACCTAGTACATTCCTCAGAAGCTAGTACCATTTTTTAGTGCTGCAGCATTTATGTGATGCTAATTATCGCAAGTAATTTTGACGCCCAGTTTCTTCTCCAGAGGGAGGCAAGTGAGCTCTGCCAATGCGAAGTCTGTACTCAGGAATTTAATTTTGCCGAGAGCATCTAAGCCAAACGGACACTCAAGGGATCTTTTTCATGCCGTATAATCATACGACATGGCCGCTGTCAATTTTCTGCATCAGGAAAATCCACCGACTTGAGCCGGAATCGAACCCGCAACCTTGGGTAAAGAAAGCCAGTGACAAACCAACTACGCCGCCCAGCCAGCCATATTGTAAAAGTAAAATTATGCTACTTGTTTTTTTCTATTGGGTGTTAGTTACTAACAAATAGTTGTCGGTTCTTCATATATTTCTTTAATTCTTTATTGAATTTCGATTATGACAAGTTAAAATAACATTATAAATCTCTTCGATTTGAAATAAAGCCAAATGGTCCCCGAACATCCTTCATATAAAAAAGTAGCAATGTACAACGTTTTTACTTAATTCTATTACTATCTTTCTAAAAAACTGAAAAACGTTTTGAGTGATGATTATTTCTGCTGAACTAAGAAAACTGAGCACATTTTTTTCTTCTCGAAATCTATGAGCTCTGTCCTGTCAAGCAACTAATTTACAAGAAGAACATAGTTACAGGATACAGGTTAGTTCATCCATCTCTTCCACCATTTGCGTCATTATAAAAGTTATTTACAATGCCAGAAAAAGTTCAGAAGAAATGGAAGGAAAAAAAAAGAAGCCGGAGTATTTTACGCTTAACTAAAAAAGGATTTAAAATAACGTTTATGCTCTCACTGACGCAACTAATCCTAGTTTTCTTTGTGTAAACTTCTTTCTCTCGTCTCTTTGCTTTTGGTGTACGATGGGGAAAAGAAAACTGTTTTACGCGTCATTTCGTTTTATATGTCCTTCCTAAGGAATCATTCTTCTAGGAATGTCCTTATATATTTTTTTTTTCTTTACTTATACATCCCGCTTTTTCCGTTCGAGTCTATGTCCTTTTCTTTCGAGAAGACCTAATTACTTTTCTTACGCGGTGTCAAAACTTTTGGGTAAACTTCCAACTCCTAGGTCGGTATTTGATTGTAATTACTGTAATTAGCGCTGTGAGACGCCAAATCGCACGGTGAAAAAATAAAAAGACAAATGCCTAAAAACGTTTTTAATGAAATTGATGAGGCGATTTCTGCTTTGCCGATAATTAAATTTAATTAAGCACCGGTCGTTACATTAATCAACGCCGAATTCTAACTTTTTTCCTCCTCTGCTGTTCTTGGTCGTTTTCCTTTGAATAATTGATTTGAGTGCCCCAAAAAACATTCCCTCATTATTTCTTACTTTAGTAAGAAAAAAAATTTTTTTTTCCACTTTACTTCGCACCGAAGACAATGCTTCCCTAAGTTAGGTAATGGTCACATGTTGATCGTTTGTTGTAAGTGATGATAGCGAAGAATAATCTGTATTCTTTGGAATCGAGCGGATATTAAGTGGGATACATACGGATGTACTAGTAGCAAAGTACTTACACATCAATTAAAGTACTACACTAATCGCTTATCTTTCTTTTTAGTGCAGCAATGAAAGATAAGAAGTTTCTTTTAATGAAGGACTTTAATCAAGGACATTCCTTTTAATTTAATTCCACACCAAGTAATTAATTTAATTCCTCCTATACACATAAATTAGCTAATTACTCCTATACAGAATGTGTTGATCGATTACAAGTTTGGGATTCAGAACATATTCCGGTTTTTTTCTCCTGGATTTTTTTTCTATGTCTAAGAACTTTTATTAACATTCACCACTTAAGAAGAACGATTAAGTTTTAGTGATGACCATTTATGTTATTAAATATATAAAAACTTGTCTAATAAATAAATAAAAACCCACTTATACTAAAGTTAATTATTGTCATAGATATAAATTAAATTATTAGTATGCTACACCTTATCAAAATGGTTTTATCGAAATTCTTTGAGACATGTTTAAATATTCTCAAGAAAATTATGCACACTGATAAATGTGTATCATCATTTATCTCATTAAAGTGGCTTATTAGCTGTTTAATTACTTATTAATTAGAGTAATGGAATATTTTTCCACTAATGAAATTTTCTTAATTATTTCATTAGTATCCGATAGGAAAGCCACAACTTATTAGATTTAATTTTAAAAATGTAAAGCCCGATTACAATTCAAGGTTCTATTTTTTTTATACATATAACTGACTCAATGGATTGAAAAAAAAATATATATATATATAAATTTGGTTAATTACATTATAAGTTCTAAAATATGTAAATTGTATTATAGATTATAATCTCAATGGTGGTTAACTAAATAAGCATTTTCCTTTTTGTTGCATTCTTGGGGTTTAAATAAATCACGGGCTTCCAAAATTTAAAACCGGGGGCCCAAAATTCCCCTCATAAATTTCCCCCCCCCCCCCCCCCGCATGCAATGACAATGTATTGAATGATAAAATAATGTACTTTAAATATAAAGCTACAAAATGACCTTAAAAATGAGCTATACAAATTTTCAATATAAGTATTAAATTTTGTATGTATTACTTTAAAGTAATAAACATTTTAAGTTATAGGATAAGTATTACATTACTTTTCATTGTTCAGAATGCATTTTGTTTTGCTTCCTGTCAGTAAATTAATAATTATTTTTACGTAATCTCTTATTTTCGACTTTTCTATATGGTCGCGCCCTCTATACGTAGGGTTATCACGCCCCTCTAGCGAGGCTTGACCATAGTTTGAGAAACGCTGACTAACGCAGAAAAGTCGACATATGGATTTAATTTAATTTTTACTAAAGACCCATTTTGAAGTTAAGCAAGGGCTATTGTCAACTGACTTTCCAATTCTGACCCCAGTCAGGTGATGAGAACAACACTAAACTGCCACTCTCCAAACTTCAACACCATGCAACGTAAGGACTTTGAACCTCGGCAGATTTAACGTGGTTAATTCCCTCAACACAGCAAGTCTTCAGTGATACTAGAACTCAAACTGAGATTTTGTTAACACCGGTCATGTGTTCGTGACCATGAATATCTGACGACCAAAACCATACTCAGCATATGAATAATTAAGTGAGTGTTTATTAACATCGCATTCTAGAGAAACGCGAGTTTTATTAAGGAAGCACCTCGTACTCTTGAACCACAGTCAAGTGACAAGGACGACACCTGAGCTGTCATCCCCTTCTCCAAACTACTACACCACTTCAACGGAAGGACTTTTAGTCTTGACAGGTTTAACACGCTTCAACTTCTCTACACATATTCGGTATCTAAAAGGTTTAATCAAAAATGAATTTCGTTAAAATTTAGCTATTTGAAAATATTTTTATTAAGTTTAAGAGACAGAAAATATATTATACAAATGATATCCGACATAAAAAAAGTGGTTTCTTGAATTTAAATCTGTTTATATAATTATAAAGAACTAACACAAACAATTTAACATTATGTGTATCACAAGCTAGAGTGCTGATATATAAATGACATAAAAAAAGAGTTACCAATATTTTCTCAAATTCTCATACAACTATTTTTTAACTAAATGTTGTTAATCAAAGTAAAGAGATTTGTATAGAAATTTCCCTGCAGCTATTTTCCTATGCATATAATTAATTTATTTTTTACTTAAATTAATTCATTTTTTTTCAGTATTTTTTGACTGATGAATTTAAGATCTATTTTGAATTAACAGATGCAGTGTCCTCTAAAAGGAACCACTCCTTAAGATTGAGGATAGTACAGAAGAAAATGCTGACAACTGTCTGTACTAAGTGAAGACTTGAAAGGCGAGTATACACGGGGTACAGTGGATCAGTGGATGCACTAACGAAGCTTCTATGTAGTAAGTCAACACTAGTTTCCTCACTGCCCTTCTAAATCAATAAAACTCTCCCGACATAGACAGTTGGAATCCAGTTGTTAGTCCTTTCCTCTTGAAAATTTCCAAGGAATCCATTTAAGGGTCTTTAAGACATCACTCAGAAGACTGGATAACGCACAAAGTCTCAATTCAGCTCTTTTATTAATTAAACTGGTTTATATCATAAAAGAACTGAGATTATATAAATGATACTATGAGTATTTTAATATAAATCTGTATATAACAATAGCTAGCATACCCGTTTTTCGCACGTATGAGTTAAAAAATATGACACTACAGATTGAAGTATAAAGAAATGTTTAATGTATTAATTTTAAGTGAATTACAAATTAAACAACAAAAAAAAACCTTTTTTATCATATCTCTGCTCAACAAATATCATATTTGCCAAATATTAAGTCTGTAAGTCTAATAGTTGCCTACAAATAATTATAGTTGCAAATTCGAAAGTTATAGATTTAAAAATGCATAAAAGGGATTTTTTTAAATAAAATTCTCTTGCTTACCCCTGCTCCCTCCGGGTGTTAATTTTTGCAAAACTCTTTCTTAGCAAATTTCCATGAAGTTTTTCTAAACTTCAAGTTTCGAATACGGGACACAGTTCGAAAACGGGATTCTCTTTGATCTATAACGCCCATTTAATCCCTTGCAACCCACTTGGGAGCCAATTTTCATGAAAGCTTCTTTTGAAACGCTGTTTTCTACTCCATGAAAGTAACATACCTGCCAAATTTTAAACCTGTTAGTATAATTGTTAAAAAATGGGAATATTTATCTATAATGGCATTTAACACCTCGCACCCCCTTTGGTGGTATTTTTTTGCAAAACCCTTTCTTAGAAGATCTTTACGGTTTGAAAGGAACATACCTGCTTGATTTCAAGTCATTAGGTCTATTAGTTTAAAAACATTATTATCTTTTATTTATATAACGCCTCCTTAACCACTCGAAACCACCGCCAGGTGTCTATTTTTCCAAAACTCTTTTGTAGCGGACCTTTACGCCATAAAAGGAACATGCCTACCAAATGTCAAGTCTATAGGGCTAATAGATCTCGAAATATCATGATGAGTGAGCCGCTTTTCTTCCTTTTATATATACAGATAAAATATTTTAAAAAAGTATACAAATTCAACTATTAGTACAGGTGTGTCTAAATAGTATAAAAGCATTATTGCAGTTTTGATTTATGCGTAAAAATTACCGTACATTCCTGTTCATAAGTCTAGAATTCTTCGAATTTTTGTAAAGTGAAAAGAAAGGGGATCGAGAGACTTATATA
Source organism: Trichonephila inaurata madagascariensis (assembly GCA_019973955.1). Lineage (NCBI taxonomy): Eukaryota > Metazoa > Arthropoda > Arachnida > Araneae > Nephilidae > Trichonephila > Trichonephila inaurata. The sequence continues at coordinate 399,655 of BMAV01025255.1, read as the reverse complement.
TAACGCTGCTAATCTCGGAAAAAAGCAGTCTAAGAAATTTTGTTAACATTTTTCATTAGCCGTGAGTGAGCGATTTTAATCGTTTAGTTCAGTGATTCCCAAAGTGGTCTGTATAGACCCCCATGGGTCTATGACGACTTGCAAGGGGTCTACAAAAGCAAAAGAATAACTTGGGGGACCATGAGGTATAAATGAGGGTCTACGATAGTAGTTCTCATTAAACCAGATCGTGACTTTAATTTTAAAAGAAAATTGAATCAAATGAAAACCAGATTTTACCTACTTATTAGGTTTTACTAAATTTAATGAGGTTAATTTGCAGTTACAAGAAGACATCATAAATTTAATTAAACCAAGGACCATCATTTCAGCGCGGGGATGTCGAACGGACACTACTAACCGAGGAAATTTAGGGTTGAACCTGACAAGATTGATAACAAATGTTGAAAATCTGTTATTGAATCACCCTATCAGTGGCGCAAACAAGGGGGAAAGTCCCGAGTACCCCCACCCATAGCCTTTGGTATTTTTTCGATTGATTATGATCCTATGTATAAAGTACGAAAAATTCAATTAAATATTAGCTATTGATAATTAGTTTCATTAATTAGTGCTAATTATTTATTCAATAAATTATTTTTTACTGTTTTTTGTTCCTGACAATCGACAAAATCAAAAGAATATGGTGGTTGGTGTATTGGGGTGTGATACGCGCGAGAATGGTGGACTTTCGACCCTGGACATCCCCCCTCTCCTTGAAAAATTCCTATGGGGGTCACTGATCCCTATAAATTAACATTATAAACATGTGTTTGTTAATCAGTTATTTAATGTATCAATTAAATTTTAAACTAATTTACATGTATTTTTTATCTTTTAAACTTTATTCTACACTACAGATAGAAATTTAAAGTAAGTAGCTCTGTACCAACGGTCATAAACACATTTAAGTTGATAAATTTGCAAAAAATCAATATTACGTAAGTAGGGGTCTACACCAAACCGAAAAACATTGCAAGAGGGTCTATGAGACAAAAAAGTTCGGGAACCTCTGGTTGAATTGTTTGGTTTCTTAAATAGTTTTATTCTCAAATAAAAGAAAAAAAGTTATGTAAATCCTTCAAAGTAAGTGTCTATAAATCCAAGTTTCTGAAAATTTAGTAAAATCCATAGGTACTTACGTATTATCACAACAATGCCAACGTTCAAGATAACGCACCAAGTTGGCAACTCCAATTTCTCCAATGTCGTCCGTGCTGAATTGGCAACCATGTGCTTCGTTTCATGTAATTCCGCCAATACGGTTGTGATAATACGTAAGTATCAATTCTTATTCATTCAGTGGGATGTCTGAATGCATATGATCATTGCTGAACAAGTTTCAAGAAATATGGAACGTGACGTATTGTGAATATTATACATGAATAATACATTTGAATGATTTAAGATACAAAATTATTGTGAAATAACTAACCTCTACTTAGACTTGACTAATAAACACCAATGACCAATTACACAGATTCCCAAAATCTCTTACAAGCAATCTCAAAGCATCTGGTCCTGACCATAACATGAAGATAAAAATCGCTAAATCCAAAGAAAAATAGACAAATCCGAAGTGGCTCCCCTATACTACACTTGAACCATAAAAATGTTTTATTTAATAAGACCACAATAAAAGTAATCATTTGATGTGACTTTATTACAAAAAAAATATTTCATCTATGAACGTCGTATTTTCAGGAATGAACCAGGTAAAAGCCATGCCTTTGCTTAATGAAAAAGAGTATAATTCAAATTGAAAAAAATTGTTTTAGTGTAGAAGTGCTCTAAAATCAATATAAATAAGTACTGTTGTGAGTCATCAATTTTTTTTAATAAATATAATATCCTTAGAGTTTAGAAACATTCAGTCGGCATTAAATTTTTCAGTTTTATTATAAGATAGAACTTAAAAGTTTATATTTTGAAAACTGAAAGAATGAACTAAATAATAAATAGCTACCAAAATAGACTGATTCAAGCAGAAGCAAATTCCATGTAAAA
>BMAV01025255.1:373424-397599 GCA_019973955.1 Trichonephila inaurata madagascariensis | reverse complement strand
AGCTACCAAAATAGACTGATTCAAGCAGAAGCAAATTCCATGTAAAATGTATTACTCAAACTCGGGGCGCAACAGCCCATGAGGGCCAGGGCCTACTGTGCTCAGCCCAGTACACGTGACCATTAGGCGCTGAGGTGCATAAGTCCCAATCAGGTGGTCAGTCTGAAGTGAGACCCCAGTGTTTAAGCAACCTTGGTACTCATTTATCAACCCACTGCAGTAGGGATGAAAGGCCGAGTCGACCTTGCCCAGCCCGGGAATAGAATCCGGACCTGTGGTGTGGAAGAGCAATAATCAACCACTCGATCACTGGGCCTTCATAAAATATATTATCCTATGTAAATTAATAAAATCAGAATTTTTTGGTACTTACGTACTATCGCAAAAATGCCAACGTTCAAGATAACTCGCCAAGTTGACAAACTCGATTTCACATGCATCGTACGTGCTGAAAAGGCAACCATGTGCGTCATTTCATATAATGTCACCGATATGGTTGAGATAATACGTAATTACCTATTTTTCCTTAAAAAGTGTATAATTGTATTAGACTTTATTCATCTTAACTAGACAAGTGTGGTCTTAGTTTTATAAGCAAGAAGAGAATCAACAGAGTACCGTATTAATTTTAGAAATGAAAACTAAATGGGGGTGTTTTGTATTTGAATATTAACTTCTATTACACGTATATGATAAAGAATTTCGGTTCTTACGTATTATACCAACAATCGTCAACTCTATTGATAACTCGCCAAGTAAGTGTCGTACGTGCTGAATTGACAACCATGGGCTTCGTTTCGTATAATATCGCCAACAGGTTGCGATAATACGTAAGTACCAGAATTTTAAATATTCTTTATGCTATTTGTATAAACAAAGCAGTGGAAAACAGAATTTAATACATTTTCTCCAAATTAAAAACGTATTAATGCATTCAATTCTTTAATTAGGACAAATTATATGATACAAGCCAAATTTAATGGGATTTTAGAACGATAAATATTTTATTTTGGTGAACGTTGAAATGTTAATTTGTATGATATTTAGTTGTTTTGATAACCCTTAAGTTATTTTGAAAACCTATTATAAAAGTTGTTAAAAAAAAAAAGAAAGAAAATGCCATACTCGCCAACCTTTGTTTTATATATACTTCTTGTTAACAAACTCTTAAAATCAATACAGTGCAGGCATTCGAAACTAGGCTTTGCAATGCTTATGTTCTATCTCCAGCCATATGTTTGGCGATGCCCCTATTCGGCAGTACTGCCTTATAGCAACCCTCTTGGCTGAAGTTAGATCACGCTTTGAGGGAAAGAAGTCCTAGCTTTGTATAATCAGGGGTCTATTGTTAGTGAGCATTGTTGGATGAACAATGACTTCCTAGGCATTGTTGCTGAAGTCTGATTCCGATAAGGCTGCCATGCAAATCTAATGCAGGGGTCTTTTTTTATCAGTGTGGGAGGATCCCCAGTCTTGATTCCATAAGGATAGATAAGGGAGAAGGGACTTTTTTTTTCCATGCCTATCCTGGGAGGTGGCCGACAATTAGCTACTTGAGTTGGAAGATACATTCTCTGTTCAGAAGACTTCTTTTTAAAAAAAAAATCTAATCATTACGTCATCAGAGCTATTTAGGATAAAGATTTATGACCTGTGGAGTTTTAGGTTGCGCGAGAATCGAAAATAAAGAAATGGGCTCAATTTTAAATTTTGAGTTAGTATGACCTGTGTGAAAAATTAGTTTCTGGAAGCAGCGTTTTTAGGGTATTAAAATTCGATTACACTCCATGGGGATTAATTATCCTCTAAAGAGCGAGCAGGTTAAAAAGGATCAATTAAAACAAGGGTTCTTAACCTTATTCCCTGTCTGAGCACATCTCACAAACAGGAAATTGCTGGCGGGCGCAATTAAAAAAAATATAGAACTGTTCTTTTTTTTTATTGCAATCATAAGCATCCTAAACAGCATCTTGCACTAAAAAGGTAACACAAATTTCAAAATAGCAACATTTAATGCGAATTTGACATTGCATATTATCTGCTAATTTTTAAAAGTCAAGGGTGTAAGAAGATATTCCTAATCTTACAGTATCTTCGAGATTGGTATTGTTAAGTCGATATTTGATTGTTGATTTAATTGTGTTCATTGTTGAAAACAACGATTCCCCTAAATATGTGGAGATTTTAATTGGTAAGCTCCTTTATTTCAAAAAGAAGATACTTTTTATCTTCGGCTGGATTCCAAATATACGGTTGATATTGATATAGAATTTAGCGCACAGTCACGGGCAGATTGGTGCTCACGAGCGTGGGGTTATAAGTATCCTGAATTAAAATGATATATTCCTTTTTCAAAGCTTAGAATTTAAAAAAAAAGCCCCCAAAAATTCTTTTTTATGTATTGACTAAATCGTGGCGTTCAAAAAATGTTTGAGCAATAGTTTTACTTACTACTTACAGCAATAGTTTTACTGTTTTGAAATTCTAAAATTCATTTGGTGCATTCATTGTTATTAAGTGAAATTGATTGTTAATAATAATCTTATCTGATTGGGGGGGAGGGATGTTTCTGCTTTCAAATATAAAATTTAAAAATTATATTACATTTCATTTTTTATAGTCTCAGTTGAGAAGGAAGGAATTCATGGTAAAATAAGCATTGAAAATTTAACCAACAATGTTTATTTAAAAGATGCTGTGAATTATACAAAATAAAAGAATAAACACATGCCATACATACAGGTAGTCCAATTATTTCACTAGTAAAATGCAAGGAAATGGGAGAAGGTACTGAAAATAGAAAAGAAACTACATCATGAGCAAAAACTGAGGTAGAAAGACAGTTAAATTCAGTATTGCCGTTAATTGTTTCATTGCAATTATTCCATATTTATATTTTTACCATATAAATCTTTCAAGTTTTGTTTGTACAAAAGTATAATCGGTAAAATATAATTCAAAATTTAAAAAAAGATATTCAAACAGCGGAAATGTATTATTTTTTAAAAAATCATTTAAACTATCACATTTTATTAGAGGTCTTTATTTCCCAGTTAGGTTAAATATGGAAATAAAAATTAAGGCTGTCTTCGGTAAAAGTACGCGAGCTCTAACTAAACGTGAAGCACATTTTCAGATAGAAAAATGACCCAATTTCCATGGAAATTTGTAATATTATAACTCGTACCTCTGTTAACAATATAGTGTTTTTAAAAATTCCAAAATATTCCGTGAATACTTTCTTTTTTTGTTTTAATACGGGAAGGCAAAGCCCATTTAACATTACAGTGTAGGAGGAAAAATGCGAAACACATTTTATACCAAAAAAAATGAATCAACTTGGTTAAAAATGGGAAGTGGAAAAATGGAAAAATGCTGCTCTCTAAAGGATAGTGAAGCCAGAATATCATATTTTTTCATTTCCTTTATATCTGAAAAAATGTCCCAAATTCGGGTCCTATTCTTTATCATTAACCGAAAACAGCCTTAAACTAGTTTCTTATAGTTCTATTAAATTTTAAATGCAATAGAATGCATAAACAAACAGTTGCAGAGATAAATTAAATATACGAATAATAAAAATAAACTATTTTCATTTCTATGAATAAGTAAATTTTGGTTAAATAACAAACAAATGAGAAATGTAAGCATATGTCTTACATTTGCTCATTCTAGAAAAATTCGTACTTAAAATACGTAGTTAATTTAACAACTTAATTGAACACTCTGTGCTAAGATATAAAGTACTTAACCACATATTACTCTGATATCAATCTAAGTTATTTATGTAAATTTTTACTGTTTACAAGATTAATTCATAAATGAGAGCACAACTTTTAATTATTTAATCAAAAGGAAGACTAGTAAATACGGCATTCAGTAAATTCTGCCTCATTTAATTTTTTGAATTTTAAAATTTTTTCGAAGAAAAAATATTCAGTAAAAGAGGATAAAATGAATTCATTAATTGTTACGAGATTCCAAAAAAAAAAAGAAAAGAAAAGAAAACAATTCTAAAACGGGATCAAGGATTAGACTATTCGAATTAAGGCACAGATATCAATACCTATGCGGTAAAAGATAAAAGAATCTTCTCTAAGGAGTTTTATCTCTATTTTATACGACTTTTTTGTGACGAGGCTTCGAAAGAGGTCGGGAAGTAGGAAGAGGACATCCGAAGAGAAAGAGCCAATCGCAATTTCCCAGGAGAGAGTGCAAAAACAGGTCCTCTTTTGAGATCCCAAGAGATTTTTATAAACACCTGTCGCATCTTCAGTCCTATAGACCTCCTATTTATGCTAGACCATCTCTTCAGCCTTGTTTTGCTTCTTTATACAGAATCGGTCGGTTTTTTCGCAGGTGGTTGATAAGCTTTGGCGAATAATTGCCGATTTGGCGAAGCCCTGTTTCGAGTAAAACGTTTTAAAATTTCTTTTAGTGTTGATTTTTTCTTTAAAATCTTACATGTAAATTTTTGAAACTGATGCATTTAAAACCTCTATGAATGATGAAAGTTGAGATAAAAAGTTATATATATATGAATACATCATGGTGCTAACATTTAATCTTTGTGACATATTATAGTATGGAAATTGGAATATTCTCAAAAAATAAAAGAGCACAACTACAAAAATTAGAAATAAATAAATAAGTTGGTTGGACGAAGGTTTGAAAAATATAAAAGTAAAAATACATGGAAAACGTATAAATTTTTTTAAGAGATGAGAATTGTAAAATAAGTGCACATATGTGTAAAGCAAACCATTAACTAATAGAGGTGTTTAAATGCAGATATTAAATATGCAAAAAAGAAAACAATGTATCATCATTACCAAAAAGTTAAAAAAAAAAAATGGTATCCAATTGGTTATTTGTTAGTTGATTGCGTAAAATGAAGTTAATAAATGAACAAAATATTGAGACTAAGCAGTTATTAAATTTCATTTTTTCAAGCTTCAGGTATGAGAAAAATATATGAGTAGTTTGTAAAAAGAGAGGAAAAATTCAGAAAAATATAGTAATACGAACAATTATGTATGAAAATAGATGCATTTACATGCTCAAAAGTATTAAAAAAAACCCCGTAGGACAGTAAATTTTACATCGAGTTATTAGCTCCCAGCAGTAGCGCACATAAAAATTTTTCAAGGGGAGGTCCAGGGTCAAAAGTCCACCATTTTGGTATCCTGCTCCAATACGCCACCCAACATGTTCTTTTGATTTGGTCAATTTTCGGGAACAAAAACAATACAAAATTAATTATTGAATACATAACTAGCATTAATTATTAAAATTAATTATTATTAAAATTAATTATTCCGGACCTCTAGGACACCCCCCTTGTGTGCACCACTGGCTCCCAGAGAGACAAGTATGAAAAAGTCAGATTTTAAAATTATAATTTCGCAGTTAGAAAAATGCAAAGAGAGGAAGCTCAAGCTTACTGTTTTCGACAGTGGCGTAGCGTTGGCTTTTGCCGTCTGGGGCCGACCCGAAATTTGTCGCCTCTCTATTTTAATTATTAGTCAAGAAAATTAGTAAAAGTAAAAAAAAGCAGCTTTAAATTTTCTTATTGATTAAAAATGCACTTATCGTGTTTTTTTTTCATTGCAAAATCTCTTATACAATTGTCATTATCAATATGTAGTTCATGTTTAATTGCCAGAATAGTTAGATTTAACGTGGACATAGTCGATCTGAGATAATTTTTGATTAATTTTAGCTTAGAGAAGCTTCTCTCGCTACTGGCATTTCTGATGGCAGATGTTAAAAAAATTCTCAACATAATTACAATGTTTGTGGTAAGCCATCTTCAAGTTTGGACTCAATAATATATTTTAGACAACCCAGAAAGCCGGACCTAAAATGAGTTCTTTTTTACTGACTTAGTCTGTTGCATCTACGAAAGCTTATAGACGTACGCGCTTAAGTTGGGGAATTCTTCTTTATTAATGTCTTGAGGAGCTTGATCTTAGTTAGGTTCGTCCCTGCTCAATATCACTTCAGGCCTTAAAAAAGTACATTTTTGCGCTAAATTCGGCATCTGTTGGAATCTTTCTCGAATTTCAGCAGTTACTTTGTCTATTGAAGGAAACATTGTTTGCTTCAAGTGATCTTCGTACGATAACTGAACATCTTAACTTCCGTTGCCAAATATATGCCTCCTTCTGATTCGTCTTAGGGGTACAATAAACTTTCAGCATATATTAAAGCGTCTTCCACGAATTTTTTTCGTTTGGCTTCTAATATGGTCTGTAAAGCACGTATTTTCTTATCTCATTGATGGATATTTAGCCCCTCTGTCTCTAAATAATTTTGAGCATCATTGACTTCACACAGTACCGGTTTCCAGAATCTTAAGTAACATAAAAACGAATGCGATAGCATAGCGACTAATAAACTTCCTGCATCTGTGCGTGTGTTAAAGCTTTCACTCGTTTCCCTCAGTTTCGTCACGTGGACATGATTTGGAGTTTGAAATATTTTTTGAATTTAAATATCGTGAGGCTTGCCACCGCCCTTTTTCGTTTACCGCTCGGGGCCATTGCCCCCTCTGCACCCCCATGCTACGCCACTGAATAGTGGCAACAATCCATTTTTTTGGTGCAGTTTAACAAGAATAGGCTTTTGTGTCAAAACCCCTCAAAATCATTCACTCATTTGTTCCTGGAATTCTTCTATTTATCCTGAAGTGAAAACGATCCGGGGTTTATGACTTCACAACTACGGTATGACAGAATATGTTGTCTAGCAGATATGGACCACAGAACACGCACACACACACAAAAAGAGATGTAAAGTTCAACTGCATGGTTTGGGCCAAAAAAAAAAAAAAAAAAAAGAACAGAAATTTTAGGAAGTCTCTGGTTGTTTCCGCATTCAGAGATATCCAATCAATGATTGTATATCCCAAAATCTTTATTTTAACATCACACCTCCTGATTATAAACCAAACATTACCTCAATCAATACCAAACTTTCATTTCATTGATGCAAAATTCGACAACACTAGAACCTTGAGAGATGACGTTACATATTATGGAGGGATGAATCAAAGTATATTATTCGTCAATCATACGATAGTTTCGGGGTTTTGAAACTAACTGGTGTACGCTTTGAAGTTAATTGTATTGTGCCTCAAGTGAGATTTGTGTGTGGGAGGGGTGTATGGCTTGGCCTGGACCTGTTTGGCTTCTATGTAAAATAACTCTCTATAAAAGGAGCCTACCTAGATAATTCCAAGCTGTCTACTTATGGAAATAGTTCAGGAAGGGTCCAGTTCTGTTCAATAGAATCATGCTCATTTTCACACTGCACATAATGTGCAAACATGGTATGCTGACATTTATGTTCAGAAATTAAACTGCTCTGCTTGAAGTCTAGATTTGAATTACACAGATAACCTGTGCTATGAACAAAAACATCAATTTAGAGCTGGACCACAACTCCCTAAATCGGTGACCGAGTTGAGCAATGTTTTCCCGCAAAAAAAGTGAGCAAATCCTGATGCAACCTTCCAAAATCAGCGGATAGACTTCTCCACAGAGTGGTAGCTATTATTGTTGCAAAAGGGGTGCCCCAACACTACGCAATTATTTTTTTTTTACTAATATACGAGAAAAGAAAAACATTCAAGTGTCCGGATACTTTTGATCATTAGTACCTACGAAATTATCTTTTTATATTCTCGCATAGAACATCATTAAAAGTTCTTATAATTATGACATTAATGATTTAAGATACCAAAAGAGAAAGTTAATATGATAGACAAGTAATATAATTTTTTTTTAAGTCAATTCCTACTTCCCTAGAAAAATGTACTGGTATTATCTATTACAGCCTGTTGCAACTTTCACAGAAATAACACAGAATAAATTTAAAATTAAAAAATAAAATTTAATTAATGAATTAATATTTGAAAAAACTGTGTTAACATCAAGTGTCATCTACTACAAACTTAGAAAAATGTATTTGAAATTGAATGAATAAATAAATAGAAAGCATTTTATTAATGATTGAAAATTTAATATGTATGTATATATATATATATATATAGGGAGAGAGAGTTAACTAATAGTAGGAGTTGAAAAGTAGAATTAAGAACATATAAACAGCAATATTGAAAGTAAATCGTAATTGGAATAACGCTGATGGACAATATTATGTAATAAAATCAATATGTAAAATAAATAAGAATTATGAATCTTATTAAATAGAATCAAAAGGTAGCTAGATGTTAATCATATAAAAAAAAAGAGGAAGCTCTATATAGCATTTTACTACATTTATTATTTAGGTAATCTAAAGAAAGCTGGTAAATTTTTTCTTGGTTTCATGAAAACAAATTAAGAATTTTGAACTTTATATAAATTTATGTACCAAACGAAATTGTTCAAACTGTCATTATATTAGTCAATTTTATAGTCAATTATATAGGATATTTATTTTTAAACATCAGCAAACTATTTTGTTGCTATTTGTTTTTTTAACTTTACCGTTTGATAGCATTTTAAATGTGTGGCCTCGTTAGACGAGCTTTCATGTTCGTGAACTCATGGCCAGCGTTATTTCAGTCGAGTCCTAGTGTTGCTAATGAGCTGACCTTGTAACGAACTCTAGACCCCTTCTAAAACTCTAGGTGACAACGCGGATTGATCCGAAGCACTGCACATGCGCGAGTGCCAAGCCAGCGTCAGTCGGTGATTACCTCTCGGAGAGAGAGGTCAAGATTTTGTGTGTTCCATCCGCAAGCGCAGTGTGGAGATTTGCAGTCGGTGATTACCTCTCGACGAGAGAGGTCAAGATTTTGTGTGCTCCATCGCTGAGCGTAGTGATGAGATTTGCAGTCAGTGATTACGAGAGGTCAAGATTTTGTGTGCTCCATCCATGAGTGCAGTGCGGAGATTTGAAATCTGTGATTACCTCTCGACGAGAGTGGTCGATTTTGGGTGCTACATCCGTGAGCGTAGTGTGGAGATTTGGAGAGAGTGATTTCCTCTCGACGAGAAAGATTGCATTTTGGTTCCAAGAGTGAGCGTAGTTTGGATTTGTGAAATCTACAAGCAAGTTTTGAGTGAACTTGCACCTGCCGGATGCAGATGGGTTGAAAACCACACCGACCCAATTATTTGCTTTATTTCTCTACAAACACCATGAACTCGATTTTCAACGTTTTTTATTTAAAACGTGCAAATGTTGTACATTTTTCCTGTCTCTGATCTGTCCTGTGTGTGTGAAATAAATTCCTCAAAACATCCATCAAGTTTTATCACTTACGTGGCTAGGACATTACAACGTGTAGAGGATCTGAGTCAAATTTAATCCTTCAAGAATCAAGTCCCTCATTTTCAAGTGGAAGTTTGAACAAAAGGAAACCAGATCAGTTTTCGTCCTCTCCACTTGATGGAGGATCAAAATTATGGGGTCCATTGCCAATAGTTCTCGTACAGTTCGTTGATTGGTTAATAAATAACTAATCAATAGTATCTGAGATTTTTTAAATCTATCGTCTATTAATTATTGTGCCTTATATATGAGATTAGTTACACTTTAGAAACTTACTATATAAATTGATAACAAATGCTTTACCTAAATTGTTAAAATGTAGGATTAATTTTGTTGTTGTTGTGTTGTTACTAATGCCCCCTGATCGGCAAAGGCCAGATCAAGGCCCACGAAATTTATCATGGCAAAGGGATAAGTGACTCCTGTCGTTAGCCGTAGCTTTGAGCACCATACAGGTGACAGAACGATTTAGCTCGGTTTCACCCCAATTTTGAGGGAGAACACCCTGGGGGTGATCAGGGGCCTCTCACCTCTCTTCCCCTTTCACCAACCTCACAAGAGGACTTGTGGCTCGACGGCTATTTAAAGTACCCCCATGCCGCACAGGCACTATACATTTATAAACATTCATGTCTTCTCCAGGACTCGAACCCAGTCCCAACGACACAGCAGTCAGAGTCCCTAACCACTATACCGGATGGGCGACGATTAATTTTGTTCCCTCCAATACAAGACATTAAATATTTTAGAAACAGAATGCTCCACTGATAGAAATCCAACAAGCATTTCGCATTAGAAATCTGTTAGTTTCTGCTGTGTACCATACCATGTCAAAAAATTTAATACGAGTCAATTGAATATAAATGAATGTTTTCTAACAATGTACTGTCCCTCTCTTTATGTATATCTTATGTGATGCTACTGTCTTCTAGATATTTGCATATTACTATTTTATCACTTTTAGTATCTGAGTGCAGTCTTCTACACTTTTATTAATTTCAATAGGAGTTTTTTCACAGTATATTTTAAAAAAGAGAAATGTGTTAAATTGTATTAATTATCTGAACTTGCATTAATTATCAGCTCTTCATCTCGATTACTATGAATATCCTAAAGTATTCTTTGTTGATAATGGTGTAGAGGGGATGATACGCGTTAAATCAATTCGGCCTTAAATTCCTTATATTGTTGTGGTATGAAAGGAATAACGAGTGAAATTGCCGCTTAAATACTGATCTTCTCATCTGACCATAGTTCAAAATTGAGAACCTTATTGACTGTAGTTAGTATACCTTTATTTCGGGCGTAAAGAGACATCTGGAATTGTTCAATAAAATAAAATATAACGGTCTTAACTTACATCCTAATAGCTTTAAAAATATTTAAAGTATTTTTTAATGAAGATTGCTCTATTTTTTACTTTCGTTTTTCCCCATTCCCATTTTTTGAACCAAATTTTTTATCTATTGTGCAGAACAAAAACGTTATTTTTATATTTCTGTTAAATGCTATTTTGTTCTAATTATTACTTGTTTTTCATGCATGAGTAATAAAAGAAAAAAAAAACGATTTCCTTAGCTTAAAAAATACCTCATCACATGTTTTTTTGAATTTACTCTAAGCCTAAGTCTAGTGACTTTTAATAGTACATAAAAGTCAACATTTCCCTTGCTAAAAGAATGTTAAATTTACAGGCACATAAAGATTTAAATCAGTATTCATCAGATCTTACTCCTCTCCGATGTCCACGCGGTATTAGTGATTCAACAAGCTAACGAAGCCATAATAAATTGCTTCTGAAAAAACGAAAAGAAAAGACAAAGCTGAAACCTAAAGAGAGAAATAAATTTACCTTGACGCGACTTCTGCGGCAACCCTTTTTTTCGCCAAACGCCTCAAAGAGAAAACTACAGTCCCTAGGGACCCATCGGGTCCGTCTAGCCTCAAGACAACTAATTTGGTGGAATAATCCCCTTGTTGCAGTGGGATATCTACAACCAAACATTTCCGATGGTGCTTCTCTTTAAGTTTGGAGAAGCTCTTTTTTTTCCCTCGTTTTTTTTTTTTTTTTTTCGTTTCTTCTGGCTCCTGCAGCATCTTCAAAAATCGATGGTCAAGCAAGTCGAATCTTCTTTTATTTTGTCCTAAAAAACAATAAATCACGAGGGAAAAAAGGACATTCTAGAGGGTTAGATATTTTAATGTCCAATAGAATTTTTTATGCCTTCAGGTAGTTGCTTTAAAGGTGCAGTCTAAGAGCATTTGAACGCAATTTTGCTGATTGTGTGTATTTTGTACTTGTTTCGTGTATCTTTTCCAAGCTACACACTTGATCATACGATGCTTGCTCTTTCGTTTTTAACTTTACATTTTCTATGTGAGATTTGTTCTGTTCTATTAACTATACAAAACCTATAAGACGGTAATCACTTTTTACCGTTATTCATGCTAAAGTAAGAAATGGAAGCAAACTGCTTTTTTTTTTGCTTAATACATAATGACGTTCTTGTACGTATTTGAGAGAAGAGATTATGTTATGTTATTGTTAAGATTTTTTCCTGCTCTTTAAAGACATATATAGCCAACAAACACTATTGTAGTTTGTGTGAAAATTTTTCTTCTGTCAAAATGACTTAGATTTAAAGTACTTGTGGAATACTCACATATGAAATGGACTGTATCTCTTTTAATTCTAATTTATATAGTCTATAAAAACAATAATTTATACCTTCCTTGAATTCAGCCACAAACAAGAAAATATAACATATTTCTTCAATCAGGGTTTGAATCAACATGTTGGTACAATAGAACCATTTCATTTTAAATTAGGAAAATGTCTTAAACATGAATGCACTGCTTTCCGTTACAACATCAAATAGAACTAAACGATTAACACACCTTGGATGACAAAATCGATATATAACATACATCAAATTGCAAGATTCAAAGAAACACACTACCAATTTAAATAATACAATTAAATTAACAAACTAGAATGTGTGTGCAATTTTTTAAAATTCAAAACAGACGATAACTAAACTTACAGTCAAACGAATAAAATTTAAAAAGACTGCTAAGCATTGAAATTGCAAAATTGCTACTCAATGAAAGGGATAAAAGGATTACAGTATTATGAAAAAGTAATATCTTAAGGTTTAGATATTCATTAGTTTGGTTATTGCTTATGAATATAGCGCTCTGAAGCTGTATTAGAACTATTGGTGGCGGATTTCATACGTAGTAGGATATAGAAAAAAAGAGAAGTACTCATTGAAGTGGCAATGTTGTTCATAGTTATCAAATTCTTCTCCAACTGCCCTAATTGATTTTTGTGAAACTTTAATTAGTTTTTTTTTAAACAATTATGAAATCCCCGTGCATCACAAAGTATCACACGGGGCTCACAGAAATAAGTATTAATCACTCACACACATTACAAAGGAAAGAACGAAAAGAAATTTTGAGGTTTTGAAGGATTACAAATATTTACGTTAAATTCACAGAACATTTTAAAATTACTTCTGGTGAAAAGAAGTTAGTGAAAATTTGGAGCTCAATTTATATTAAGTTCCTCGAAAGCCAGTCTTATGATCTTTCTCTTTCTGACGTACTTGCGACACCTAAGGAGCACATGCTCAACATTTTCCTCGCAACAAATATTACAATCACAGGAAATATATAATTAAAATTAATATAATTAATTTGAATTAAATTTAATTTAATGCGAATTTGCAAATTAATTAAAATCAATTTTCAATCTAGCATTTTCACTTATTAAAGCACTACTCATAATTTTCATGTTAATTTTTGAAGCATTTTTTATAAAAATATTGAATTTATACCTATTTAAATTATACTGATCCTCGCTAAAATCATGAAAATCATACATTTTAAGATATCTAAAAAAATAAGTCTTCTGAGTTCGAATGCACTCGTAACGAGGAACTTATTTATTTCCATCACAAAATTGTTTAAGCAATAATTTTAAGGTAACCGACTACGTGCGACAACTTTTTTTAAAAAAAAAATGGATACATGGAGATATTTTTGTAGTTTTTAGATTTATTTAGAACATTTTAAGAAAAAAAAGCTAAAATTAAGAAGAGAAAAATAAATTATTACTACTAAAATGGAAAAAAAATGGGTAAAAATTGACAAAAAATTACATAAACGGGGCTCTGTACAAATAGTAAATGAACAAATTCTAAATTTTTATATTTTGTGATGTATTACTTTGCTATTCATTTTTCAAATGACCTTCAGAATAAGAGATATTTTAATTTTTACGAAAACTAGAGCACTTTATCTTTGTTATTATATGAAATTGCTTAAAAAAACAGTGATTATATTCACATGAAGAACTGTAAATTTTGTAATAAAACAGAGATGGATAAATCTGAAAGTCAAAACACTTCTACTGTTATACAGAACATACACAAAAAACTTCAGTAAATTATTTTCAAAACTTTCTGAGCAATCGCTGTCCCCGTTTGAGCTTTTCGAAAAAAACACATTTCGAGTAAAATACATTTTAAAGTTTGACATCTTATGTAAAGTAATGGTATCTGCTTTTACGAAAACATTTGTAGTTTTAGTTCTAGTGAATGGAAAATAAAAAACTTGGTATTTTTATAAAGCTAATAGGATGGCCTATGAAATAAAGCCATAAAAAATTTGGCAAAATTCACAAGTTTAGGGTTGTCGGATACCTTAAGCAATAATTAAAGTCAAATATTGTCACTGCAATTACAAAACATGAATACATAACACTAAGCATTTTGTTTTAAGTATTTGTTCAACGTAATTCAATACACTGTATTAAAATGCAGAAACTCTAAAGCTGTCAGGAGGTATTTAAAAAGCAAATAAGCCCAAAACAAATTAAAATCGGCTAGTGTAAACTTTCCCCTCAGGACTCGAAGCGACATGTTCTTGGAGCATCTAGAATTTCCGATTCTTATCACACCCATGGGCTGACATTTATTGTGTTTTAAATTGCCGATAACGTCCCCATTAAAATCAACAACGTTCCTTTGGAAGGGAACCGCTTCATTATCACATTCCCGGATAATGATAATGAAAGCACACCAAACTCTCAACTCATCCGTACGAAATTAAAACACTTAAAGGGTTTTTAAAATTACAAAAATTCGCCACAAAACTGCTTTTATGTGAATTTGTATGGCTGGAATTGAGCGGGTGGTGTGATAAAAGTGAAATTTAATGTTCTCTAGACCTTACTTTTTTCTGTATCTGTAGCAACGGTAATAGTCTTTATCATGTTAATACAAGTGTCGAGTCTTCAGCGGCGTTGCCATTCCTATTTCACTTTATTTGACGTTAATTACTAATTATAAGGTTTAGATCAACAGGCAATGCCCCTTTTTTTAAGGATGAAATGCACTCTCCCGTTTCCTCGATAACGTCAATGACAACATTACCACACATTAAGGAGAATTTGTGATGGGTGAAACGCTATTTCCCCAGTATTTAATGTGGATGCTTGAAAAAGTAACGTAATTACAATCTAGAAGGGATTAGTTACAGGTTGAGGTTTCATTTTATTATTCAATATTAAACTTCCTCGAATAAACATACTTTTGCAGTGCTAGAACTTATATTTATTGAAACCATATAAATGTTTTATATATATAATTGTTAAATGTTATTATAAATATAAAACTATATTAGAAACTTAGATATATAAACACATCCACCCAATCCTTTTTTACACGGAAGATACGTTCGTTAAAAAACCGTGCAAAAACAAATCATGTAAAAAAATACATACGAAATGTGGTAAATTTTGGGATATGTTCCACAAATTTAAGAAAAACGTGTATGAAGAAATGAGTTGATAAATATTTTTCAAAAAAAAAAAAAAAAAAAAAAAAAAAACATGTAATAAAGTAACAATATTACATATTTATGAAACAAAAACAATTCATTTTTATTACAAAAAATCAAAATTAGTGTACAGTGAATTTTAGTCTAAAAATGTACACAACATGTAGAAATACGATTTGAAATTAGGAATAAAACTACTAAACAACACCTATTTATTGCTACTTGATAACAAGCGTACACGTTTTTAAATTCTATCATCAGTTCATGCGTCAAATATGTCTAGCACAACAGTCGGTTTTGATTCAAATGAAGAATTTCATTCGTTATTAATGGTTTCAGTTGGTTGTTTTGTTGGTTTGTTCTTATTAGTGGCTATTTTTATGGTTTTTCAAACTATTTACATAATTCTTGATATTCTGCTACACAAAACTCATGACACCGTTAACATATTTCCAATAAATTTAAAGATCTCTAGAATTAAATCAGCTGTCAATATCTGAATTTCAACTTCGATTTCGTCATTTTATCGACTTCTTTTTTATCATTAACTGTCATAAATTCGAACATTATAGTCCTTATCCAAAGGGCATAGACCCCATTTTTTTAAAAATAAATTCGTGCTGGAACAAAAATTTCGTGTAAAAAATTAGATTAAATTTGTGTATTTTTACTTTAAAATCGTGTAAAAAAAAGAAAAAGAAAAGTTAGGTGTAACATGTTAAAGCATTTTAAATGTCTAAATATATAAACATACGGTATTAAAATTGTATTTAATTATTAAAACTCGACATTAATATTTTAAAAATATATTGATAATTTCTTTCTAAAATGAGACCACATTATGTTAGAATGTTTTGTATCAGTTTCTTCTCATGGTATTTTGTGAGAACGTGAAATTTAACCTCGTTTTACTTTTTCACTATTAAAAATTATTACATTAATCAGGTTCATAAATTGGAAACATGGAAAACATCATCTTTCAACACTGTCTGCAGTAAGAATGAGCAAATTAAGAGAAAATAACAATTGAAATCTTTGAATACAACTCACTGAAAGTTTTTAGTTTTGTTTCATAAACATCACGTCGAAATCTCTGAGAGAGATGCATTTGATATCGGTGATGTGATTTTTATCTTTGAATTTTTGAATCATGCTACGAATGATCCCTGAAAGTACAAATTAATGAAAAAGTGTCTACTGTTCCAGTGTTTTTAACAATAGCATCGTTATCCAGTGTGAAAACACTCCGCACAAACATGCATGAGTACAAAAATGAACTAAAAAAAATGAAAACTCAGCCTAAAAGGAGGGCTTGTAGCTGTTCATTTGCCTTCCAATACTTATCATAAACACCGTTTTAGTATTTTATTTTACAATTTGACTTGAAACAATTTTTATTAATGTCGCACATTTATGCTGCCTGATGACGGATTTTATAACTTTAAAACTCGGTCAAGTGAAGAGTACAGGACCTGAGCTATGTCCTACTCACCAAACTTTCACACCACGATGACGTGAGGACATTAAGCCTCGACAGATTTAACGTAAATCAGTTCCTCTACATAATGAGTCTTTAGCAGCACAAGGACTCGAACCATTGACTGGACAACGTTGACCAAGATTTTGTGCCTATGACAGCTCAGCTATCATAACCATAGTTTTGCTTACAAATTCTGTAGTATTCATGAGAGAGATAGAGAGAGAGAGAGAGAGAGAAATTAAAATTAATTAATGTGAATGAAGATATTACTTTCTATCATTCTTAGGATAGAAACTCTAAATCAGTAAATGAGAAATATGTAAATCAGAGTTTCCCAAACATTTTGCCTCATAGACCCCTTGCCCTGTGTTTTGGGTTTGGGTAGACCCTTGCTTCCCAAATATTGAATTTTTTCACATTTATCAACTTAAATGTCTTTTTGACAGCTGTTATAGTTCTACCTACTTTAAAAGATTTAAATTTCTAGCTGTAGTGTATAGTGTTAAATACTTAGGAAACACATGTGACTTAAATTAAAATTTAATTAATACATATATAAAATAACTCTCTATTCAACAAATAAATGTTTATAACGAGAAGGATGAATCGGGTGCTTCAATAACGGGATTTCAAAATTTGGTATCACAATCTTAACAAGTTTAACCCTAAATCTTTTACGTTAGTAGTGTATTTTTCTTTCCCTTTTTTTTTTACTTTTTTATTATTTGTATTGGAGATTAGAAACCACTCTGAAACTTCTTTTGACTGGTAAAGCAATTAAAAAATTTCTTACAATACTCAATAGTTCGGGATAAATAACAGGCATGTCTTTTTAAATCCAAAATTGGTGACATCAATTTCTTAACCGTAAGATCTTCATTAGCACCTATTAGGATAAGTTCCTTTTGTAATATGACGTTATTTATCAATGTAACCACATTATTTCATTGCCTACTGTGGTAATTACCATAGTTAAGGCATTCTCAAACCTAGTTTCAAAATCTGAATAAAAGGCATTAAAATGTTGTTATGTTCTTGTGGCTAATGCCACCTGTCTGACGTAGTCAGATCGAAACCCACGAAATTCATCTTGGCAAGGGGCTAGAAGTACGCCTGTCGTTGGCCTTGAGCACCATACAGGTGGTAGTACGAATTAGCTCGGCGAAATTCCCCGAAGGGACGATAGATGGCGACACTATCTATCTCCACCTCCACAATTTAGGCATGGCACTGAAGGGGAGGGAAATATTCTCCAGTCCCCTGCACTCGGAATTCAGCCCACAAGACTTTGGACCCACTGATTTAACGAGCACGTATTCCGTGTGTACTCGGAGGGGATTTGGTGGTATCGGGCATCGAACCGATCTGGAGTCCGATGCTCTAACCACTAGGCTACCCACGGTCCATTTAAATGTTGAACATAGATTAAAACGTCATTTCCTGGCAGAATGTCTGTTGCCAATTTAGAAACTGGTAAAATCCACGACGTCCAATATTATAATCCTTTACCTTAATTCTGGCAAGAAACGCTGCGATGGTGGTCCTTGTTTTAATAAAATGTATGCTGTTACCTTGTAACTACAAATTAACCTCATTATATTTAGTAAATATATATATATATAATTCTGTTAAATAGTTAAAATCTGGTTTCCATTGCATTAAATTTCTTTTAAAACTAAATTCCCCATTTGGTTTAATGAGAATCATATCGTAGATACCTATTTACATCTCATGGAACCCCAAATCTTTTTTTTTGTAGATGTGGACCCCTTTCAGGTCATCTTAGAACCCTAGGGATCGATATAGTCCACTTAGGAAGTTTCTGATGTAAATCATAATTTTTATAACTTTTAATGCAGTGCTTCACAAACTTTCAATATTTACGACCCAATATTCAATCATAATTTTGATCGTACCCCTCTTCTATACAAATAACAATTCATTGAATTCAATATTACTATACTTTGATGCTGACGCTACAATACGATTTTAACTCCTTAAGTGCCTACAGCAAATATATACACCTCACCCACCTGATACGGTAAATGCCTCGGACGTATATGTACGTCTCTCCGAAGTATGATCCTTTATGTGCACTGCTATCCGTAAAAAATTATTCCGCAGACTTTGGAATGCAATAAAAGAACCTTGACAGTGTTTTCAAAGAATTTACTTGTATCAGAGGATTTGCTATTTATTCTTTTCCTTCCTTAATTATAAAATACACTGAGCAGTACTGATACATTCATAAGTGTATTACATCAGTGTAAATGTTAATTTTATTTTTTATTATGTCAGAATGCATTTCGTTTGTTTACTTTCAATAAATTAATATAACTTTTTAAATAATATTTTGTTTTAAACTTTTGAATAGGCTCACGCCCCCTTGTAGAGTTATCACGCCCCCTGGGGGGCACCCCACGGTTTGAGAAACGCTGTTTTAATGAATACCTAAGCGTCTTCTTCGGACATTACTTAAAGCTAAATACCAAATTTTATGTTAGCTGTCTTACACATACAATAGAAATAACAATATCGAAGCATTTATTAGAATAATTCCACAATTAATCCAGAAGTGTTCCATTTTGATACGATACAGCGATTAACTACCCATGTGCCTCCTAATAAGCAGAGCCCATATCCGAGTCGCAGCACATTTTCCAACTATGTCCTTGAGTCGGTAATCTCGGTGCCTCTTCTTTCTTTGCTTTCTTAGAGCCTCGTGTTCGTTATTTTGGCCTGGACAAGAGGATTGCTGTTGATTTGTTGGGACCCATTGAGACGCACCAGTTGATCTCTTTACGCTTCTTGCAGCACGGGGGGATCATATTGCGCGCATTATGTCGACTTCTGAACCGCATTCGGGGGATAGGGGAAGAGTTGCGTGAAGTATATCTGCAGTTCCCACTAAATTCCCATGAAGATACGTTATATTAGAATATATCTCATATAATGTTTATATCTGATTGAAATCGAGACAAATCAATTATTAAGTTCATAGTAAACAAGTAATATAAAAAAAAAAAAATAAGTCAATTCTTATTTTGAATGGATGAATAGAAAGTATTTTATTTCGATTCAAAATCGGAATAGGGTATATATATAAATAAATAAATAAATAAATAAATATATATATATATATATATATATATATATATATATAGGGAGAGAGTGAACTAATAGTAGAAATTAAAAAAAAAAGCATGATTTGTCTGCATTGTTGTAAAAAGGCACACCCGGTTCGGCTAGGTTGGCTGAAAAACAGGTTTTCGACGCCAACTTTTGTCTTTGTTTTAACAGTTACATTGTTACAACAATAGACACGAATCTAAGATGGAATCAAAAACAGGTAATTAATCTAATTGAATTTAAATAATTAATCAATATTTAAAAAAACTATATTAACATCAAGTGCCCTCCATTACAAGTTTTTTTTAAAAAAAGTGAGCTTGATTGGATTAACTGAAAGTATTTTATGAACGATTGTGAAAATTTGAACAATATAAATATATAACTAAATAAACATATATATGTAAAGAGAGAGAGAGAGAGCTAATAGTAGGAATTGAAAAACTATGCTCCAAGGAAATTCTTTGTATTTCAAGTTTATTACATGGACCACATATTACGTACAAACATCACAAACACACACAAGGTAAATATACAAGAAAATTCATTCTTGTAATGCTTTAAACATAATTCAAAAGTTATCTCTCCCATTTTCATATTTAAGTACAGGTACTTGTAAAACACGGTACTTGTAAAACACGATTTCGATATGACACAGTACAAAATTTGCGATTATTAGAAAACGAATTGGATATTACATGGCCCAAAACTTGAATTTAATGTTACGTGATTTTGATATTATATAATTTTAAAAAAAAAATATGTATCACTTTCCGTTCAAAAAAACGAATTCCCAACAGAATTTTTTTTTTTTTTTTTTTTGGAAAATTATTTTGTTGAAAAAAAAAATCTTCAGTAGTACGTAGCAGAAAATTTAAGAAAAAATTGCAAAGTTCTTTAACTTCTCATAAAGAAATTCTAAGTGAATTGTAAGATCGAAATAGAGAGATAGTTGCAACTGCGTCAGATAACATTTGTAATGATAGAGGAATAACTAGTATAAGGAGAAGTTTCAACCAATCTTGAGAAAAAATAGATTAGCTGCAATTTCTGATGAGAATGACGATAAAAATTAACTTTGTGACCCTAATAAGCCATTTTAATTTAAAATACAATACATTCATTATAGGGTCATATAACAAACACCGTAAACTCATAAGAAGTTCTTTCCCCAAATTGGAAAATTTCTGAATGGATTTCAGTACATATGTGATTGGGTTAAATTTAAACTCTAGGGATATACTACGAAAAAAAATTGTATTATGGTTTCTTCCTAGTATGTTTCTTAAAACTTATCTCATTTGGTTGATATTCTAATAAAATTAAGTATTTAAATATGATTTAATTACATCAAAAAGTAGTGACGTTTGGGAAGAAATCAAACATTAAGTACAGCAAACTCGCGTTGATCCGGATTTTATATTAAACGTCGCTTAATCCAAAAAAAATTTTAAGAACTTTATAATAAATAACGCAAAAATTCTCCATCTTTCAAGTAGATTCTTCAAATATCTAATTTATATGTTAATAATATATTGACTTGAAATTTATCTTCGGCATTTACTAACAGTTTGTTTTGTCATTTTTCGTAATACATGTTCCTTTTATTGTATAGATTGTTCAGCTATATACCTTTTTTCATTTTATAGTTTGCATTATTTAATCAGGATTTTAATTAACCAGATGGCATTGACTCCTAATTAATCAGTGTTGATGGTGTTCTGCATTTAATGCATACAATTTACACTTTACCACAAAGAGATTCATATGAAATACATATATATAGGCTTCTTTCAAATTTAAATTTTATTATTTTCCATAAATAAATTTTAGGTTAACTTTTACAAGGAATTTATTTCATATGTAATTTGAACTTTATCGCGATGAAGTATTATTTTTAATTTTTCCGTTAATTAAGTAAAATAAAGCACCCACATACCACAAACTATATGAATAATTTGTAAAGATAGTTTACATTGGTAATCAAAACAATCCATCGAGTCTTAATTCTAATTTGAAACAGCTTTAACGTGCAGCTCAATAATTATATTTTCTTGAATATTTTCCTTCCTCAGTGGCACGACAGTCCAGGGTGGGCCTTGGCTTTCTCAAGAAGCCTTTTCCAGGCCAACCTTCTTCCTGCCAGTGTTATTCAATTCCTAGTTCTTAAAACTAGGAGATCTTTTTCTAGGCCATCAATCCATCTGATATTTGGCCTGCCCTTTCTTCATGTGCCAATTGGTTGAGCATTGAAGACTTTTTTTATTGGTGCGGTCTTCGTTCATTCTGATAACTAGACCTGCCCATTTAATTCGTTGTATTTTGATGAAGTTAACAATGTCAGATTCCTTATATGATCGATAGAGCTTTAATTTGATCTTCTTCGCCCTGTGAATATTTTACAAAAGAAAAATTTTGCACAAATAGGAACGAAATGAAAGAAATTCTCCCTTTAAAACTCATTTTACAATTTCCATCGAAAAATTTCATATGCAATCAATACCCCTGAGTACCAAGTCTTAAGAAAAAGAAGGAGAAAAAAGTGCTCCAACGCAACAGTATGCAAATTTTTCACACAAAACTCTTTGCAAACTACGTCAAGTGCTCTTCAATGCACTTAGTAGCAATCCCCGTCACCTATTATCTGCTTCTAGCATACAAAAAGAGAAAAAAATTGCTCAGAAAAGGCATCAAGAAAGCGAGAGAAAAAATGTAGCAGACCAAGAAGGAAGAGAGGGAAAAAGGGAAAAAAATTACGATATTGCCTGTTGATCCCTGGGCTTTATACTCCTCCCTTTTATCCCTTCATTCCAAAGTCCCTTCCCCCCTTCACAGACATTGTTTCAGAAAAGGCTGGCACGGAGATTCCTGGCGAAGAAGAAGCATCGAACAAGATGCCAAAAGTCACCCTCCGATGATATTTAGAAGTAAATGCCTTTCTCGTTTGGCGTGAGATTCAAGGGGTGGATGAGAGATACCCTTCCCTCAGGAACAGAAGAACGAAAATGTACTTTTGGAGTTTTTCCGAATCGACAAGTTCTTCCTAAGGGTGGCTGTCACCTTGCCTTTGGGTGCCAAGGGAGGTTTTAATGGAATATTTTGTCGAGAATGTATGTCTTTTTTTTCTTCACCTTTTCTTTTCTATCTTTTCCAACTCAGATATCGATTTTGTAATGGACTGGCAATATAGATTATGTCGGGGGTGCTATCAATCAAAAGAATCCACGCTAGTTATTCTTTTGTTAAGGTTTGGTTAGAAGTTTTAGGACTTAGAATCTGTATTGGAAATGTGCGGATCCATTTGTATTGTTTTTGTATCTTTTGAGCAGATAAAACATGTTGTTATAACCTAGGCATTATATGAATGATGAATGACTTGAAATCAGACATTAAATAGTATTTATATGTTTTATTCCACATGTGGGTTAGGAAAAATAGTTATTATCAACAATGTATAGATATAAAGACTACAGTCCGTTGCTAGATTCTTGACAGTGATATTGATGGATGCCCTTAAATTTATAAACTAAACCATACGCTTATGTTTCATCCTGCTCGTGAATTACGATGATTAATTACCATCATTGCACCGTTAGCAACAATGTGCAATATTTGTAATAACATTCCCTAACGCAAGCATTATTGTGTGTGTGTATTACTAATTATTAATTGTAATTAATACTAAATTTAATGCTTATAAATAGGAAACATTTTGGACTACTATTTCTTTTTGAAGATTATTTACGCCATAAGACGAAATAAGGCCCATTTTTAGCGGATTGGAATAAATTCAAGCCATGAAAGTTGTCATTAGACACAATTGTTATGTGAGATGTCATTAGACACAACAATTATAGCACATTTTCAAATTTGAAACTTATATACCTGTGTTTAATATTTGAGAGTGTTTTCAATTTGTTTATTAAAATGTAATCTGTAAGTAGGAATTTTAATACTCTCTTCATACTTATGTGAGTGGAGGATTGCAATCTATTAAATAATGTAGACAAGCGTTTCTCAAACTGTAGGGTTCCTCTTACGGACGCATGTTAACCACAGGTGGGGGCGCGAGCATACTGAAATGTCGGAAGCAAACGATTACTTAAAAATAATTTATTAACTTACTGAAAGGAAGCAAAAAAAAATTATTCTGATATAATTAAATACAAAATACACATTTACACTAGCATAATACACTTATAAATGTATCCCTACAGTAAAATGTATTTGATAATTATTTTAACTATTCTAATTTAACTAGAAGCTTAATAATTACCAGTGGCTCCATGGGCTTGAAATATATAAAATTAATACAAAATGTAATTCTTATATTGTTAATTTGTACGCTTAGAATTTTAGTCGCATTGTAGGTTTACATCAAAATATATTATTGAATTCAATGCAGTATTATTGTATGGAGCTGGGGGGGGGGGG
>BMAV01025255.1:324596-340902 GCA_019973955.1 Trichonephila inaurata madagascariensis | reverse complement strand
TTTATACTTCCGTCATAGTGAACTCATTTGGATGCTATTACCGATATCTTTGTCGTTTAGGTAATTAAAAAGAGAGTATATACAAAAAAAATTCCTAAATATGAGCAGACAACGATGTTTAGAATACTGGAGATAAACTGTGGAATTGGATAAGTCATTGATGCAAGCGGATAAAATGGACGATTGTATTTTTCCTTTTGAAACGAGTGGAAACTCAATTTCCCCAATCCAATAACTATTCAATGTGTCGAGAACAGTCACCCGCGGATGTGAGTAGATGCACCGAATTAAGAGACATTTTAATAAAATGAAACATTTTTATTGCCACTATCAAAACTTAAGCTAAGGGAGTTGTCAGCTTAATTACTAACTTAAATAACTATAAAAGGTTATTCAATACTTAAGTCCACCACAAACAAATCGTCCTAACTTTACACGCCTGTCCCTTTTTCTTGAACCAAAGTAGATTCAACGATTATAACTCGGTAGAGTCAGCATAACAGCATTCGTCGACTCTCCCCGACTGCCCACTTCACTTGACTTTAAATAGCTACTCTAATTTACATAAATCACTGTTCCTCCTCAGAAAGCGGTTTTATGATCATACAACGTAATTGATAGAATTTTCTCTAGTTGATTAGTAAGAATCACGTATAGAACCCGTTACAAATGACATAAGTTTTTCTCGAATCTCTCTTTTACACTCCATACATATAGGAGAAAGGCAACTCACTGACTCATTCATCCCCAGTTATCCGGAACTATTAAATCTTCTGACACGAAATCATGCATACATGCTTCTTTTGTTGAGTAGTGATTCAGTATAAACGGGTTTCGTCGAAATTAACTCTCAAAGAGGGCTTCGAGAGAGTTATCAAATCGAAAGAGTTTTGATCAATTTGACCTACAAATTTAAAATTTTTGCAGGTATATTTATTTTATTAAGTATAGAACCAATTAGAACGGGTTTTGCTCAAATAGACTCCCTAAGGGATTTTGTAAGGGAGTTATGGACAAAAATTCTCGTCACACATAAAAACAATTAGGAGGGGGAAAAAGTATTTTTATTCACAATTAAAAATAGATTTTTCTATAAAAGTAGTTGAAGAACAAATGATCAAATAGTGGACTGAGTGGAAGTACATTAAGCCTAAAAGTTTCACTTTAGATTTCTGGTATAACGTAAGGAAGTAAACACAATGATGGATAAGCAGCAATTCGCTATCGTTGAAAGTATATTGCACACAACAAGAAAATTTCACGCTACATAAATTATCTCACAAAGAATAGAATACTTCGTCTGATAAGCCCATCTCACGAGAACAATTCACAAGTTTTATTTACATTTTGAAAAAAAGAATACACACAGACTGTTGCCAGAAACTTTCTTCTAAATAGGTGGCTCACTGCCACAGCCCTACTTATGCGCTGTTAAAATACAACAAGCTTTTTAATGAAAATAGGTTAGAATCTGAGAAATATAATTAAATAATGCACTAGATAAATCCCCCCTTTAATTTAAGATGTTTAAGGAACAAATCTAAGAGATAAAAGTGTATATAACATATACTCAGTAGCATGACGTACACCACCGCAACCAACGAATTGCGAGGGGCCCATGGACTCTAAGGTTTCCAAAGGTTGACTGACACAAAATACGTATTTGGGCTTGGAACCCAAAACCTGAGTTTGTGTGTGTGTGGGGGGAGGTCTTAATATTCTCCGTTACACCACTGAATATACTAATAATGTGCACTCTAAAAGGATAGATTTATTGTCTTGAATTAAAATAAAAATAATTTTATACTTTCTTAACAGTAAATTAAATAAATCAGAATAATTTCTTCGATGTCTTTTAGATGACAATTCCCCAAATACACTAAATACAGATAAATATTCCATTTTCAGTAGAACAATTTCCGGCAACGTATTTTTCACTTATTCAAAGTATTATCTTTCGATTCTATTTGTTTAAGATTGGCATTTTATAGAGATGGAAACATATCGTTTTCGCGTTAACGTTACGAAACGCGTTTAAATCAGAGAATATCTGAAAAGAAAATGAGTGTTTGTTTACCACGTCGATTCTAGTAAAGATTTTTTAGCTCAAACTCTATCCCAAATATATTGCAGTGATAAATTTAATCATAAGCTGTGAAAAAATTTCAAAATAAGATACTTAATTATTAATCAAAATAGAAATTAAGTTAAGTTTGTACGCATTATTTATTTATTATTGAGAAAGCATACATTGCATATGACTATTCTTATATTGCAATATAAAACACATAGATTAAACATAAATTCTTTATAAAAACAAAATAAGAAAATATCTAATAGAATCTCAAAATACAACATCCTAATGGCGAATCTGACAGTAAAAATAACTAAAACTGGTAATAAATTGGTGTATATATGTGTTTGCGCGCTAGAGAGTGATTGAGTATATGTTTTCTTATTTTAAATTATTTTTCTCTATATCAAGAATCAGGTGTAAAATACAATATTTTAAATAATAGTTTGCTTACTGGATGTTTTATCATAAAGTATTTGTTTCAATGATTCTTTTCACAAGCTTAAAACAAAAAAAGTATCCAAAAATTAAAGAGAGATTAACCAAAAATTAATATAAATAAGGTACATTTTAAACAATATGCAATTTAACTTATTACATTTTTTTGTTTTTTTCTTTCAAAAAATTCTGAGTTCAATTTGTTTCAAGAAATTCATTGAACAAAGAAAAAAAATCTAAATGTCATTTTACTTGTTTTTCCATCTTTTCAATGCAAGCTGTCGTGCAGCCGTTCCCCACTACTGATCTGTCTTAATTAATTTCCAATAATACAGTGCCAGTAGTTAATATTTTTCTAGTTAAATCCCTTCCAGATACTCTTTTTTTTATCTCGAAGCAGATTAGGAATAGTAAAATATTTTGAAATATTAAAAATACTGCATAAATATTATAGATGCTAATTTTATGACGAAATGTAATATATAAAATGTAATTTTTTTTTTTTTTTTGCTAAGAGATACAGAAAAAGAATAATGGAATTATATTCATATGTAGTTTAATGTTTTGGAGAAAGAGAAAAATTGTTAAATACGCATACATAACAATAGGAATGATTTATTCACTAATGAGAAGGAAAACAAATATTTTTTTTCAAAGCAAATGAATAACAACTAAATACATCATCAATTTAAAAAAAAAATAGCGTTTAAATTTTCATTAAAATAAAAAAAAAAAAAAATCCATTATGATCACCAAATAGATAGGATTCACACAATACATAGGATTCATTTCCTTAAAATGTCATATTTAATTTTCAAAAACTGCTGTATGAAAGAACAATCGGGTATTTAATTTACCTGATAACAGATTGAAACAATTCATTAGTAGATTTTGTTTAGATAAGCTTAAGAATCTGTTTGAGAGCCATACATTTTTCAAATATTTGCAATAATAAATCAACATTACAAAGAAATACTTTTCAAATATATTTGTCATTTAAATTTATTTTAGTTGTAAAAAAAAGTTTTGAAGTTTAGATGTAGAAAGATTTTTCCTTACAAATAACGCATCGAAATAATAAACTATTTATGTGTATATTTTGGACACTTATATTACAAGACGATTATATGTATAAAACTTATATGTGTATATTTATAACTTATAAATGTACAAACTGTATATATATTTTTAACAAATCTATTCAATAAAACGATAATCAGGCACTTTAATTAAGTGTTTTCTTCTTTTTTCCAGGAGAGTGACATATTTATAAATTACAGTGTAGTTTCTTACTAGAATCAGGTTTATTTCAATTGAAACTTATTTCAGGATGTTCTGTTCCCTGTGTGTGTGAAAATGTACTCTATTTCTGTAAAAAAATCCCTATTTCTAGTAATTCACGTAACTTGAAATATTAAGAATTTCTCTCTAGCTCTTTAAAACTTAAAGGAACAAATTGAAACAAAATGTTTCGAAGTCTTATGAATACTTGTAGGAATCCTCAATATGATTGAATAATAAAATTTATAACGAGAGAATTGGAAATTTCTTTTCTAATATTTATAACATTAACAAATAATCAGTTACCAAATATGTTTCATTAATTTAATAATAAAATCATAAAATATTTATTACTATAAATTTTTGGAACGAATGGATGTCAAGAAAGTTATTCCTCTGAGTTTTGATTTTCCTACTACATTCAAAAGCAAAGAATTATCAAAAACATACGGAATTAAAAAAAAAAAAAAAACATAAGATTCATTACCTAAATTTAAATCTAGTTTTTAATGAACTTTTATTACTATACGCAATCAGAAGATGTAATATATTTTTTCAATAGCAATGGGAAACTTCGAAAACATGTGACCCAAAATAATTGAATCTAAAAGTAGCAAATAAAATTTTTCAGACAAATGTCTTGAAAAATAATATTCAGTAAACAGTGAAACATGTTGAAACAATGAATAAAACTTTTCCAGAATAAATAATATCTTTTCGAACGCTCAAAATTTTTGCTGAAGTTTCTCTAGCTTAGAACTAAAGTATTTTGAGAGGAAGGAATAGCATTATAGCAGTATCAATAAATATGTTACAAATTTTCATGCAATACAATGTTTAAGAAGCTAAAAAAAATACAACTGGATGCTTTAATTAAAATAAGTATACGTCAAGTATGAAAATTATTAAACAATTTACATGCAACATCTGTAGACAAAGTTTAATAATTAAACTCGTTTCTATTTAAATTAAACACTATTTGTGTGTGTGTGTGTGAATTCCCACTATTAGTTCACACTCTACCTATATATATATATATGTATGTATCTTGTTCAAATTTTCAATCGTTAATAAAATACTTTCTATTCATCCATTCAAGTTCAAATACATTTTTTTTAAACTTGTAGAGGATGGACTTGATATTAATACAGTTTTCAAATATTTATTCATTAATTAATGAATAATTAGAAACAAACAAAAATAATAGTCCAACACCGTATATAAAATGGAAGTCTCTCGTTGTGTCCCTGTAACGCTATGGATAGCGCGTTTGACTTCTAATCCAAAGGTCGTGGGTTCGAATCCCACCTTATTTCTGATAATGTGATTTCATTTACTATACTATTTTATTGGAATAATTTAAATTTATTTAATAAATAAATAGTAACAAACAAAAATAATAATCCAACAAATTATATAGAAAGGAAAATGGAAAATTGCTAGGAATATCACTTTCTATTTTGCCCCTTAATATTGTGATTCTGTCATGTGTATATACATATTTTTGTTAATTGTAATTTCTTACTAAAAAGTAAATAAAATAAAATTTTTCTATGCTGGCCTAAATAGGAATTCACTTTAAAAAATTATTTTACTTGTAATGTTTAAAGCAATGATATTACGAGAGTTTTTCAAACGGAAAGCATAAAAATCCCCATTTATTAATTCTAAAATCCACACAATTCCAACCAGTTGCTCAACTCTCCTCTACCACAACCTCAAGATACTCCATAATCTTTTCATTCCAGCACCAGACAAAGGACAACTAAAAGAAAAGTGTGAAAACTTTCCCAAAG
Source organism: Trichonephila inaurata madagascariensis (assembly GCA_019973955.1). Classification (NCBI taxonomy): domain Eukaryota; kingdom Metazoa; phylum Arthropoda; class Arachnida; order Araneae; family Nephilidae; genus Trichonephila; species Trichonephila inaurata. The sequence goes on along the minus strand of BMAV01025255.1, from coordinate 335,313 downwards.
AAATCAAACTCATCCCTAAGTAAGCCAGAAAATGAAGTGGTCCGTTTCGTTCAGGTGTCTCTTTGGGACCCCCTTTTTCCCGAAAAGAAATTCTTCTTCTTTTCTCTGAGAGATATTGGACTCTGATATCGATGAAGAAGAAGAGTGTCTACGCATAAGGCACAACGCGAGAAGAAAAGGGACGAAGAATGGGAAGAAAGTCGATATTGGGCAAGACGGTATCAACAGTTCGATGTGCTATACGCCATCAAGTCCTTCGCTTGCTTCTTCACTACAGTTTATTCAACAGCTGCAGACTTTTGCTTTTTGGAGAAAGAGAAGTAGATCTATCTCTTTTACCGAGATATATTTGGGGAACGACCATTTTCTCAGATGAAAATGGCATCTTAAGGAAGAATGATCCATATTGGAATGTAGAGTTTTTGTTGCGCTCTAAGTGTTACGGATATCTCCACGGTTCTTTTAAATAAACGTACACCAACCTTATAGCTCTGTCTTTTCGCTTTTAGGTTTTATTTGCTTGCTTTATTAAATAAAAAGCGAAAAAAAGGGGGTGAAAGATTAATGAGTAGGTTGTACAAAGTTATATACTTTTTAGTAAGTGTGTTACAAAGGTATTTAATGTACAAAATTTGTTATTTATAAATATAGAGGACAGCACGCAATTTCTTGGTTAAACTAATTTACATAAAATAGATTATAAAATGTAGTAATCAATTTTAAAAATTAAAGTCCACTTAGCTATTTGGTTTATATTTAAATTTGTTTGTCTCTATACATAAAAAATAGTTTTTCGTGATGCTGTGATAAATATTTGACGTAGTTAAGATCAGCTGCAACAGATAGTGCTAGGATATTTACTAAAATAAATTTATTACTGTCGACGAATACAGTAATACCACGACTTCACGAATCTGGAGTGTAGGATGTCCAAGTTACGACTGGAAACACCACATGCTAAAGGGGAAAGTTAGATCCCCCCTTGGAGTAGGAGAATTCATTCTTTGCCTGAGTGTGAAGGAGATTAGTCCTGTCCGAGTGTTTTTCCTCAAAATAAATGTTAATGTTTAAATTTTTGACCCCATGTCTTTAATTTGTCCGTACCCATTCTAGGATCAAAACATTATTTGGAGTAACGCAATTTTCAAATCTCATCGATTGTTTTGTGTTTTTTTTTTCCATCACTGAAACTCAAACGGAATCAGTGCAGAGCCTAATGAAATTGGTAATTTGATTGAAGAAGTTGTTGATCTTGCCAAAAGAATAAATTTAGAAGTGAAGAGTAAAAACGTTCAAGAACTGCTGGATCCCCACAATCAGGAGCTGACATTTGATGAGCTCATAGCAGTGGCTCATACAAGGGGGTTGTCCTAGGCGTCCGGACACCCCCATAGCCCTTGATTTTTTTTCGATTGGGTATAATCCTATGTATATATTACGTAAAATTTAATTATGCATCTGTTATTAATAATTAATTTTATTAATTAATGCTAATAATTTATTCAATAATTAATTTTGTATTGTTTTTGTTCCCGAAAATCGCGATAAAATCAAAAGAATATGTTGGGCGGCGTATTGGAGCATGATACCAAAATGGTGGACTTTCGACCCTGGAAATCCCCCTTGAAAAATTTTTGTGTGTGCTACTGACTTATAGAAATGCATGAGCAAGAGCAAGACATTGAAGAACTTGAGTCTTTAGATCCAGTTCAATCAGAAGATTGAATGACAGGTGGGAATATGGCAGAAAGCCCCAGTTTAATTGAAAAAGGATTACAAATTTTAGAAAATACAGACTCCAACGAAGAGCGTATTTTTTCAACAACACAAGGAATAAAAAAAAGTTATGTGCATACTACGAGAAAATTTTGAGGAAGCAAAAATATCTTTGAGCCAGCTGACTACTTTGTTAGATTTTATGAAACCTTCTTTATCAAAACAGCTTCGGCTTATGATTTGGTATTTGTGTTATCTAAGATTTTATTAAACACTTTTTTTCCTGAATTATTATTTTCTTTCGTTTCCAGCCTCAAAGAAAAATGATTATATGTATTTATACGTGGTAAATTATAGCCCAACTTATAGCCGTGGTTATCGCTCAGTTCTACCTTTCGAGTAAGTTAGAGTACAGATTCAGAATTTGAGCAATGAATATAGACAGTTGAATAATTTATACAATGGGGATTGGTCCACCGTTTGGCGGACAAGGGGTAGCCCACCACCCTAATAAAATTTTAAAAAATTGTATTCATTACATACACGAACAGGAATAAAGTTAAAATTAAACAGTTAAAGTATTAATAAAAACATTATGATTATCGTATATTTCAGCACATAACTCGCAATTTTAATATAAATTTAAATAGAAATTTAAAGGTGTGCCGTTGTACGCCTGGTATAAAAAAAGATACATTGAAAAATAAAGAAACGATGAGCACAGACAATTTAGATTTCTCTCTCTCTCTATATATATATATATATAAATATTGACCATTTAAAAGAAATGACATACTTTATAAGCTTTCAACAATAAAACAGCTAATAAACTTTGTCTCCCCTCTTTTTATTTTTGTACTTCAGAGCTGCAGTCTTAGAAATATACCAACCTGGGATAATACTTCAAATAAATGACTTCGAAAGGTACGATCATTGCACATGAACATTTCAAGTTTCTTCATAAAAAGGAAATACATAGAATATACCTATAGAAAGGTTATACATAGAAAATACCTATAGAAAGGTTATACATAGAATATACCTATAAATTAAAATAAAGTTTGAAGGTATAATTGCGCATTATACGCCAATGTGTTTAAACCATCGAAGTATACGGTATACAAAAACCATAATTTCATAATGAGAATTACATTAAAAAAAATTGAGGATGATTTATAAAGAATCGTAAGTCTAGTACACACGATATTGAGACTTCTTAATACTCTGAATTTATTTTATATTAATGAAGCAACACAAGAATTATTGATCAAGTTACGATGACAATACTTGATTTCTGCTCCTCTATTCTTTAGATTTCCACATAACTCCAAAGTGATGACATTCATCTTCAACATATTTAACGAATTTCCATCCTTCTAATTGGTGGATTTGTAGCTGCTTCAGGATTCGAACCAACGTCTCGAACGAAAGAAACTCAGGCCACGAATTTGGGACCAAGATATTTTGGTTAGCGCGGCTTCTTTAATATTTTAAAAATCTTTGTACAATACAGATACTTTTACCATATAGTACTTTTAATCACATTAAATTGGAGAAAAAGCGATTTAGAAAAATAGTCAAACTGCTAAAAGGAAAATGTTTAGATGAGTTTCAATTTGTAGTTTTCACAGCTAAGCAACAAAAAAATATTAAAGATTGTGACGGATCTATACGTGAACTTCGAACTAATCCTCTTGGGAAATATTTGGGCTATCAATTCGCGTTATTCAAAACCAGCCCTTCGGAAGAAGAGAATTGCGATATGTAAATAAACTTACTATGAATAGACGAGGTTTTCTAGCTTGAGAGAGTGAGTGAGAAAGTGAGTGAATATTAACGTCACACTGTTCAGCGAGGGCTTTTGGCGACGGAACACGTAATTTTGAACCATAGTCAAGTGACGTGGATGACACCTGAGCTAGCACCCCCCTCTCCAAACTACCACACCACACCAACTAGCTTGAGAGAGAGAAGGAGTGGAGATATACTTGAGACAGGTAAGATTGATATTAACCGCGGTCACTCGCGCCTGTTTTTGCTACCGTCGTTACTCGCGGGGTGTAGAGAACACCCCTAACTTTTAGCACGTGTATTTAATTATGAAAATAAATATATGTCATTATGAGATACATATTTATAAAGTACAAGATTTGTTTTGTATTATTCAAATAAAATTATTAGATTTATTGCATACAAATTAGACTAACATTAATTTAAACTAAAAATACAAAATTTTCATTTTAAAACACATAATTTTATGTTTTTTCATAAACCAGTATAAAACATATATACCAGTAACAAATATACTTTATAATTAATGAGATAATGATAGTAGAAAGTAGAAAAATAATATTTTAATCATTTTCCAAATATTCAGAGCAGACTATGTGCAAATGCTTGACTTCTCGCGGGAGTTCTCAGTCCCCCAGATAAACTTTTGAAGGTTATTATATTCCAATCGTTCAAGAAAGAGTGATTGTGCATCACGCCTGAAGGTTCAATGACCTAAAATGTGCAGCTACAGAAAAAATCGTGGTTCTGCGCATTCTTTTTAGAATCCTGGTAGGATTTTCTTGATGCTGGGGTGTACAGAACACCCCGCGCGAGTGATCGCGGGTTAAAGGTATAATATTTGAATTATAGATCTTTGATTATTGTTAGAGGGAAACCTTAAAGTGACTATAGTTCACTAAGATTGAATTAAGATTAGATTAAATCAGATAATACGTTAGATCCTGAATTAAAAGAATTCAGTTTGTTAGTCGACTAATCACTTACGTGTTACTGTCGTTGTTCCACTTTCATGATTTTCATTGAGACATTCCCTTAATATTATTAGTTGAAATTGTGTCTGTTCTTAGTGTTTTGAAATAAATAGATTAGATTTGAATCATATCGAGTGTTTCTCCCTCCCCTCACACACACATCTAGGTGTTCGCGAGAGAGGCGCGGGCCTCTTACAAGAAAATTAATCGGAAATATAACATTGAGGAAAAACAAAATTTGATACTTCTAATTTGAATAATCAAAATCTATATTGTTACAGTATTCAATTTTTTTCATATAATTTGGAATGAGATTAATATTAAAAAAACATTAATATAAGTATCATTATCAGTTATAAATAATACATTTAAATGTTAGGTGTTATATTAAAATACACTTTTTTCTATTTTCGAATTTTTTAATAAGAAATAAAACACTTGTAGTACATTACGATCAAAACACTTTTTTTCAGCAGTGCATACAATACAGCAAGAACCTTGAAACGTGTTTTAGCATTTGATAAAATCTTTCAAGGTAGAATACCACTTCTAAACGAAGAAACTGCCCAGGAAAAAATAAGAAAATGACAAATCCGAATCTTATTCCATATCTAGGGCTTTCCTCCCTAGCGCATGCGCAATATCTCTCATTCTTAAAGCTATAAAATGTGTGGATTTAGGAAAACGGTTCTTTTTCAGTGATAAACTGCAGTTGAACCTCCTCTCTCTTCCTCTATTTTTAGAGATATGTTATTGGTTTTCTATGGTGATTCTTACAAATCCTAAAGAATTGCTTAAAATCCTCTTTTCTATTTTAAACAGTCGATTTTAAAATTGCTTTTGGACCCAGAGTTGGAAAGTCACTCATATGTATAAATTCAAGAGTGTGTGTTTATGTATTTTCCTCCGTGCAAAATATTCAATAGATTTCTAAGCAAATAAAAACACGAAATATATATTTGGAACATATAATACAGTCATATTCTTTACATGATGAAAAATAAAATACATGAAAGTTTTCTTTTTTATTTATTTCCAATGATTGAATTCCTCTTTAGTTTTTTTGCAGCCTATATAGATTTTATATTTTATTTTAAAGTATTATTTTTTACTTTCAAAATTAATGACATTTTAGAATTTTATAATTTTAATATCATTTTTATTCTTAAAAAAACGTGTTTATTATTCGCACTAATTTTTTTCACTCTCATATATTATATCCTTATATCCTCGTAATTATTGTATAATTACTTAAGACTGTTTTCGGTTAATGTTAAAGAATACGACCCGAATTTGGAACATTTTTTCAGATATAAAGGAAACGAAAAATTAATATGATATTCTGGCTTCATTATCCTTTAGAGAGCAGCATTTTTTATCATACTTCCAATTTTTTACCGAGTTGATTCATTTTTTCTGGTATAAAATGTGTTTCGGATTTTTTATCCTATACCGTAATGTTAAATGGTCTTTGCCTTCACGTATTAAAACAATAAATAAAGTATTCCCGGAATATTTTGAAATTTTTAAAAACACTATATTGTTAACAGATGTACGAGTTATAATATTGCAAATTTCCATTGAAATTGTGTCCAATTTTTGTCTGAAAATGTGCTTCGCGTTTAGTTAGAGCTCTCTTACTTATACCGAAGACAGCCTTAAGATTTAAGGGCGAACAACGATTTCTGTATTTAGAAGAAAATGTTATTGAATAAAAAAGAAATTATGGAACAAAATAAAAAATAACCAATTTCAAAATCCTTACTAATATTATAAACGTGAAAGTTTGTGTGGATGTTTGGTACTCTTTCACGCAAAAACAACTGAATAGATTTTAATTAAACTTTACAATAATATAGCTTATACATCAGAATAACACATAGGCTATAATTTATAAAGATATTGTGTGAAATGTCCAAAATATAACGATAATTGTCAAGTAAGTAGGAAGAAATTCTGCCATCTGCAAAAAAGCCTGTAACAGCATATATCTATATTTTATGTGTGAAGCAAAATTTTGGATTTTGTTTTGTGTACACCAGGTGCCAGGAGCTGCGAAAGCTTAAACAGGCGGAGTGTGAGGCTGATTGCAATTTTAACATAAAATATAAATACAACAAAAAGTAATACTAACGTATTACACTTCCAGATATAAATTATTTATACTATTTTAAGCATTCATTACACATAATTTGTAATAATATGCTACTTTTGCTGAGTAGAGATCAGTTTAGGAAGATGTTTTCAAAAATCGACCCATAAAAGAGTTACAGGGAGTTATAGATAAAAAAAATCATTTTTATTAGTTATTAGATCTACAGACTTAAAATTTAATAAACATGTTTTTTTTATTCAGCTGAGATATGCAAAAAGCTTTTTTTTTCTGTTTAATTTGCAATTCACGTAAAATTAACTCATTAAAAACTTCTTCCTTCAATCTGTATTATTTAATTTTTCAATTCACCTGTGCGAATGGGTATAACAGCTAGTAATATATAATTTGAAACATAATGAATATGATATAGCTGTTATCTCACATCAATAGTTTGCAAAAAAAGCACTATTTTTTTCGTAAAAACAGCATTCAGTATCCATCATAATAAAATATTTTTGTATACTTTATTAAATTTAAAAAAATAGTGGATGATGCATTAAAATATCTTAAGTTTATTCAATAAAGCACAAACCATTATTTTATATTCAGATGTATTTTAAAAACATTTAAATTTAATCCTCGTTAAAATGAAATGCTTAAAGCTCATATCTAACAAATATTATATTTAGTGATATTAATGCTAAAAATGAAAAAAAATTCATTCCAAATGAATCATTTTTGAATCAAACATCTTTTCTAAGATCGTAGGAAAAACAATTTGTTAAAATCTTCCTTATTTATTTACTCTTTTGAATACATTTGATTGCATTTCATTAAATATAGTTGCCTAGAGTTAAGTCACTATTTAAAAATTCCAAAGTAAACTAAAGATTACCTTTACGAATCCAAATGTTTGACAGGTAATAATTTTAATGACATGCATCATTGAAAATAATAATGTTTAAAATTAAATAAAAAATCATTTTATTTTTCTTATCCAAAAACTCTATATTTACTCAAAACAAAGAATTTGAAGTTTGATATTAAATGAAATATAAAAATATTATCACGTTTATTCCCTCCAGGTTCGTGAATATATATTACGGTTAAGAGTTACATATGGAGTTATTTATGTGAAATTTTTTATTTTGAATTGGCAAAAAGATTCCACACTAAAATACTACAAATATTTTTCTGCAATGCAAAATATTTTTATCAATATTTTTTTTCATGACTTAGTTCTACTACTTTTTAAATATAGATTGTTTGTTACATTAAGTGACATTCTAAATGGAGAGCCAAATATAATTTCTTTATCAATACAAAAATTTTCAAGTTTCTAGAGTGATACGAATTTTTGTACTTGTAAGACAAGCAGCTTTTTGTGGTAATATTTCTTGTCACAGCACATCAAAAGAAAAATTTACCTAAAATCATGTTTACATAGAGGGTTGAGGAAAGAAGTCCACGTAATATTTTTTTACAGAATTTAACAAGTGCTAAAAGACAGAATAATTTTCTTCACAAAATATATTATATTTGCTTTTACAGAACCAAAAATCTATTTAAACATTACAATAAAGCAACTAATTTATTTTGTTTTTTCCCTACAATTAATTATTGCTTTAATAATATTTTAATTATGTATGATTTTTTCATAGATCAATATTTCAAAAAGTACAAATACATTTACGTAAGAAAAACAGAAATAAATAATGTTCTAGCAAACTAAGCGATTGAATGGCATTGCTTCACGAAAACTAGATTTCTTTATAACAGCGAGAAGATAAGAATCGAAAGAGCAATATACATGCAAATCAATGTCATAGGATACTTGAAAATCAAACGTTTGTATATACTGCAGTTTTGTCAGTTTTCCCTCAATTTTACAGTACAAGAATTTTATAAACTTTACTCCCATGATCTTATAAAATTTCCTCATCATGAATAATTATATTAATTATTTTCTACTTTCTTTAAAAACCTACTCCCCATTTGAATAATTAATAATTGACCGTGCATCGCGATTAATACAAGATTCCGTTCACTTATAAAGTATTACTTCTCATGTCAGAAGTAGGGAAAATAAATAACTTACGATTTAATAAAAATTAAATTTACAAACTTCGTTAGTATATTAACATCACAGTTATTTTCTGATTACTTACAAAATTTACTTCATCAAATTTGAGTAATCAATAATTTATTTCGCGTCGAATAATGAAAGAGTTCTACTCATTTTTTTTAAAATTTAATTTCTCATATCAAAATTACGGAGAATAGCTTATGATTTGATCCAAATGAAATTTATAAATAACAAATACTTCATTTCTATATCAATTACATTAACACTGATTACGAGAAAACAAGGCCATAAACAACAACAACAACAAAAATCACTGATTGATTCTGGCCAAATAAATATTTCTAATATTATTATTTTTATAGACATTTATAGCACATATTGTAGATGTCCCATAAACATACACAGCACTTCATTATCCCCACGCGAACCTTTGTAAATCAACATCCATTTAAGAGCTGATAAATGACCAGCGCATGCCAAGAACGGTCAACAGCATTTTCATTTACGAATTATCGCACCATGGGCACTGACTTTTGTCATTCGCCCGAACACCTTCCCTCCACAGATTTAATTCGTGCCCCCTACTCCCTAGGGAGCATCAGTCAACAGTTGGTGGTGCACAACTATCGTCTGGACCACCCCCTGCCTGCTTCCACCTCGTGGGAACTATTGAGGGGCTAATGGATGTTGACACGTGGCCACTCTTGTCACGTGACGCCTCCCAATAACCACTCCAGGAGTGTGCAGGAGAGAGATTTCGAACTTTATTATTTTTTTTTATCCTTCTATTGTCAGCGCCCAAAAAGAATGTGAGGCATATACCTTCAATTCTGGGATGTAATTCACTGTAAGATTGAAGTGCTATTTTCGTAGAAATGTTTTTCTGGGAAGAGTTGAAAGTTTGTCAAGAGAGATTTTCTTGACAGTTTACTTAGTTTTTTTTTCACTGACTTAAATAATGTGGGATGTTGTTGTGGATCTTCGACAACAAACACTGTCGTCACTTAATATCTTGGATCTCAATGTAGATTGTATTAATAGAGAAAGCTTCAGCATTATAGTATCAAGTTAACATAAAATTAAGAAAAGTATATCAATATACTTTAAAATTAAGAACAGTATACCAATACACTTTAAAAATTAAGAACAGTATACCAATACATTTTAAAAATATAAGAACAGTAAATATATACCACCAATACACTTTAAAATTAATATACTTTAAAATTAAGAACACAGTATACCAATACACTTTAAAATTAATATACTTTAAAATTAAGAAAACAGTATACCAATATACACTTTAAAATTAATATACTTTAAAATTAAGAACAGTATACCAATGCACTTAAAAATTAAGAACAATATATCCCAGTAGAGCACACAGAAATTTTTCAAGGGGGGATCCAGGTTCAAAAGTCCACCATTTTCGTGTCAATACCCCAATACGCCGTCCAACATATTCCTTTGATTTTGTCGATTTTCGGGAACAAAAAAAACAATAAAAAATTAATTATTGAATAAATAATTAGCATTAATTAATAAAATGAATTATTAATAACAAATACTTCAAATTTAAGTACTATAATACATTTTACGTATTATATACATAGGATTCTAATCAATAGGAAAAAAACAAAAACCGAGGGCTATGGGGAGGCCCAGACCCGGTGAACCCCTCCTTGTGTGTGCAACTGATATACCCACATATTTTAAAACTAATCTACTACATATAAGTTGATGGTTTATTGGAGAACCTGCTTCCCTCAGGGAAGCTCAATCTCCTGCCATGTATAACTGGGTGGATACATGGGTTCAGCATTTCTCTTAGCCCTTTGCTGCATAATTGTATGATAATTAAAATCTACTATAACACTAAAAATACCAACACTTGATACATACTTATTTTCTACCATAGAAAAATCGGTCTTTTAACCGGTTATGGTATGTTAAGTGTGTTAAAATTAAGAACCGTATACGAATATACTTTAAAATTAAGAACAGTATATCAATGTACTTTATATTCTTTTGTTTTAAGTAAACAAGTATTTTTTT
>BMAV01025255.1:312375-324196 GCA_019973955.1 Trichonephila inaurata madagascariensis | reverse complement strand
TGCATGTATTGAGTCTTAATATGACTTTAACTTTTGAGAAATTTAAAAAAAATGATTTTTTTCCCTTCAGAGCAAGCAAGTACTTCAAAACATTTTTTCCCCCTCCAATAACAAAGACATCATCTAGAATAAGAATAATATCAAATACAAGAATATTATTCATTTTGACGAATTAGTATATCAAATACTAAATAATAAGACATTTCGAAAAAGACAATTTTAATGACATGAGTATAGAAATCCTTCACATCACGCATACACCCTCACCCAGAAGTGCTGGCATCGAGAGGGAGAAAGAAAATTTCCATTGGGATAAACTTTATACTCTTGGAAAATACCTGCGCAACGCCGGGCTACATGGAGGGAAAACAGTCAATTTCTTTGTTCACGTGGAGAAAGACGTGGAAAAAAAATTCAAAAAAGGGAATTTCAATGACAAAATATGGGAGTCACACACAAACTAGGAAGTAATGACATTGAAGGGAAGTGGACACTTCCCTTAAATTTATGCAGAAAGTTTAGCAAAAAGTTATGCACACGGGACCGAGCTATGCAGCTAGAGTTTTTTAAGAATCGTTAAAATGCATATTAATTTAGCTTAACAATTTTAATCAAAAGTTACGCAAGGATGATTGGCAATAATTATCGCAATTTCAAATTATGTTTAGAAGACATAAATTATACCTGTTTTAGTTTTTTATTTAGCTCCTATCTCTTTCCTCAAGAAGTTTTTGAATCCATGTTATGCTTACAAGCCGGCAATATATTCATTATAACACACCTATAGAAGAAATTGATTGAAGTGAATAGTTCCACTTCCAAACCAATCATCTCTAATATGCAGAATGAAATTATCTAAAGCAATTTTTACTTATTCTCTATTTCCTGCTACTATTTATGACTTGGGAACCAATTGAGTTGCAAGAGAGCCTAGAATCCTGTGCATTTCCAATATTTACTTCTGAAAAGTAAGTAATGGTTTAAATTTGTTTCTGTACACCGTATGTGTCCTCAAAATATAGTGATCCAGAAGTTGAAACAGAAATTGAACTAAGGGTTCTACTTGAAGAATAATATTCCCAAACTCCCTACAGTAACACAATTTGGCAACCATAATCGTATGCAAAATATCATAAACAATAAAAGGAAGGCTATATATGAGTTGCAATGATATTTATTCAATATAAATATTTTGGATGGCAATTAAGAGAGTTGGTTTTAGAATCAGATCAGATTTTAAAACGCTTGGTAAAAAGTGAAAATAAAACGTTACAAAGGTAATAATGGTAATGACAACAATGAATATAATCTTATATATCATATGTGCATAGTCTATAGTAAAAAATAGCTAGTTATTAAATTGAGGAGAAAAAAAATTGGTAAATATATTTCTACCCAAATTATAAACTTTATCTTTGTTTTTATATAGTAATTACGTCCCTCAAATATTTATACTGAGATCTAATTTCAATGTATTAAATGATATTATAATCTAATTAAATAAATTAATATCCTTGGCTTACGAATATTTTGTCTTAATTATTACTAACCTGGTCCTGTGCAGAAAAATTTATGACAATGGAACTTATTTCGGGGAAAAGTTCTTTTTTGTTGGAAACATAACATTAATTTTACTTTTCCTTTAATCATAAGAATCTTTCAGGAAGAAAAAAAATTCTAATAAATGATTTTCTCCATCTTAGTACCTATGCATTGCTAATGTACGATTTTTGATCGCCTGTGTATTGTTCGACCACGTATTGTTGATTTATATATTCCTAAGATATGAAATAAGTATTTCTAAAGTATGGTTGAATGCTCTTGAATTATTAATATACGAATGATTATGTATTACAAATGCACAGAGGGTGCTATTATTTATTATTAATATATATTCAAGGCCTAAGTATTGTTAAAACATGATTGAATACTTTTATTTGCAAATGCATGCAGATTTATTTCATGCATCCATACATCAAAAAGGAGAAATATATTTAGAATTCTGTATAATTTTCCTAACTTGAAATTTAAAAAAAAATGTATAAAGTATTATGTTGACAATAATGTAACTAATATAATTTTATATGTAATTTAAGTAACAATAAACACACAATGAATTTGAAATAATTAAAAAAAAATAAAGCCTTTTTTAAAGTTTTCTTAGCTGTAACTGGAAATAATATAGCACTATACTATCAAGAAAAAAACTGTCGTTTAAAATCAAGTCATTTTTTCTTTTTTTCGTAGACTAGTTTTTACAAATGGCATTTTCAGTAAGCTATTTTGGAAGAAAAAAAATCTTAAGATCATGCAAGTACATGTGATTTTTAAGTACTGTAAATGCTTATTGTATTTTATATACTATAATAAGGGGAAATAATAAATGAACAGGATTAATTGATATGCAATTTTTATCCTTTCAAAATAACTCTCACATTACACACTTCCAACACAGTAATTTCTTATACAAGCATGATTACTATATAAACATTGAAAATATTCAGCTGATTATAAATAATACGAAAATATATATTTTTTTACATTATGTGTTTCTTTCAAATACCATCAATTAGAGAAATTTGATTTAGAATTTTTTTAGTTGTTCACTGTATTGTATTCAAAACTCAAACAAACAAGTTTTAAAATAGAACTACATAAATCTAAAGGATTAAGTAATTTATTTTATTATTTATTTCCAATGCTATATTCTAAATAAATCCAATATTCAATTTAATTACCCCAGAATAAACTGATGTGGAACAAGACAACAATATATTTCTTTACTGAAATATATAACTTTTTCCTTAATAAAAATATATTTTACTATACACTACTATTTCGACTAAAAGATCACAAAAAAAAAAAAAAAATGTTACAACCAGGCCCAAAATGTAAACAACCATATCAACGTAAGTCTTCAATATTTTCATTAAAATTACTGTTTAATTAACTAAATCTTCAGATGGGGCCCAGGGGGTGTCTGAATGGCCCGGTAGCTTAATGGTTACAGTCATGGACTCGTGGCTGGTCTGTCATGTATTCGAGACTAGCATTACTGAAAATCCGCCATTTAGAAAGGCTGCTACATGTTAAATCTGTTGAGCTCAAAGCTCTTCCGTTGATGTGGTGTCCAAATTCAGAGGAAGGTGTCAACTCAGGTGTCGCTCTAGTCAATTGACCATGATTCAAGATTACGAGGTCCACCGCCAATAGCCCTAGTCTTGTTTTATTGTGTGACTTAAATAAAACATTCAACTAAGGGAGCATCTGGTGTGCCTACCTTTAAATCTGTGCTTGAGTGCCATATGTTAACGAATCAACTAAATTAAAAAAAAAATGCAACAAATACATACACAATATCTTCACCATTGCATATTCATTGGAACAACAGCAACAAAAAATCATAAAAGAATAAATAAATTCCATTGAAACTTGTCCTCCACCCCCAGAAAAAAAAATCTTCAACCTTTCCAAACAAATAAAAATCCCCATCATTCTTTTACTCATAAAACATACTTTTTTTTCTTTCCAACAAATAAAAAAGAAAACTAAATAAACAAAACTTGATAAAACTTTTTTTCGCAGCCAAACTCCTAAAAATAGTTAGAAAGCGAACGGAAAGGAAAACGTAGCAGAGGTTTCGATGTTGCAGTGTAAGAGGATTATTTACCGTCTCGTAGGCGCACGGAAATAAACCTTTTCCTTGCAAGGCGCATTAATCCTTCACAAAGCGAACGGACAGGTGTCATACCTAATCCACGCCACCCCGCCGAGTCCAGTGCCAATTAGATTTAATGACCTATCATCTTTGCTTCTTTTTCTTCGCCGACTGTCAGTCTTCACTTCCGTGGGAGATCCCAATGGGGAGACCGAACAGGTGACAGGGAGAGTAGTTGTTGCATCCAAGATTAATCTGTATGTATCCGGTGTTTCTCCGGGTAGAGTGAAATCACAAAGATGATGTATGTCTTTGTTTGTTTGCTTGTTTATTTACTATTGTTGTGTCGGTAGTTACTTTGTGTAACAAAGTCATTTAGGAAAACTAAACAGATGAAACATTTTAGCCTTTTTTTTAAAGCTCAGGATTAATTGAAGGTATTGCCGTGAGTTAAATGTTTCTTGTGATAGACTGATGTAAAAAATGATGTAAATGCTTTTTTTTTCAGTGCATTTGGTATAAATAAATTTAGTGGTATAAACAGATGAAAAAAAGTCCATATATATATAATATACAGAATTAAATCGTTTTAAAAGCTAAAATTCCCTGGCTGGGCAAGATCGACTCAGCCTTTCATCCCTTCAGGGGGTCGATAAATGAATACGAAACTTGCTTGTGAGCTTAACACTGGGGTTTCACGTCGGACTCACAACTTGACTGGAATATCTGCTAATGCATCTCATCGCCCAAGGTTACGAAACTTGATATTGGCACGTAGTCCTTGACCCTCATGGGCTGTTACACGACTGAATTTAGGTACTGTAAAAGCCAAAAAAATTAATTAATCAGGTGTATTTTTATGCGCATTACGTTTTATGGGAATTGAAATGAAATGAAAAGTGATTCATATGCCTGAATTTTTATTATCGAACAAAAAGTAAATTCATGTCAAGATCCATTTAAAAAAAATTAATCGATCCGAAATTTGCACTTTTATTAGTTCAAAAGATGCATCAATATCAGTTCACTATTTTGGAGGCAAAATTAATTTAGTGAGAACAGATGCATGCTTATTTCTTTGGTACTTTTATTTGTAAGAGAGTTAGTTGTTCCTTATATAAATCGATTTAAAAAGGAGCATGTAAAAAAATAACTCCTTTACACAGTATTAAAAACATTTGAAGATATATTTATGGGTCAAACATTTCTTGAGGTACAATGAAGTAAAGTATGACATGTTTTATTTTTGCTTAAAATTGTTTTCTGTCAGAATTTTATCTCATAAATATGACTGAAGAAAGTATAATATATTCTGTAATGTTCAAGAGAATAATTGAAATTATCCATAAATATCTAAAGTGAAGATTGAAAATAAATCTTTAAATAGAGAGAAAAGAAAGCTGGATAGCTAGGAAGATACATATTTATTAGCTTTCTTTATATGATTACTTTATATTGAAAAAAGAAATCTTGCTTTATACAAAGAGTTACTTCATGTAAACATATAGTAAAAGATTTTGAAAAATTAGGTTTTTTACATTCTTAGATTAATTTGAGGCATATGTATTAGCATCTGCGCTTCTTGAATTGAAATCTCAAAAATAAGATACTATTGTGACAGTTTTCTCGTGAAATAGTCATAGGAAATTTTACTTAATTAAAAGTTGCGTGGAAATTAATATTGAGGAAAAAAAAAAAAAAAAACAGAAATGACATTTGATTTTTCAATTCAAATGTACCTTAGTATATTTGGCAATTTTTTCGTGGAGAATGTAACTTGCGGTTGTTTAGACTACACATTATTTTTAGTGGAATGCTAAAGTGAAGAAAACAGAAAATTCTATGAAGAACTAAGAAGAAGATAATGAAAACTTTCCACATTTAATTTTATCTCAAAATAAAGCAGATGCATTTGTATGTTGCAAAAAATTAGCTAGAACAGTAAAAAAAAACGAGCCTTACAGCAGTTACATACATATAATGTATAACATCTTAGATGTTGTCGTGGTAAATACGCAATAGTAACTTATATCCGAAAAAAATGAATCGAGTATGAATGGAAATAATTTTCTATCGAATAACTATCTTTAATGAAAATTTTATTTAATTAACACAAGGAGTAATGCAATTTTTTTTTTATCAAAAATAATTATTCTTGTTCAATTTAAGGAAGAGCGGAGATAATAGAACTTATGATAACTCAAATATGACACATATACTTGGGATTTAAATGTATTTAAAAATCGTTAAAAAACAGCATCAGTAACAGTACCACTGTTAGTAGTCGAAACATTTTGATTTGTGTTCATTTCGTGCTTGAATTCATCATTCCAAAAAGCAATGGGTGGCTCTGCTTTTGGCAAACTGATGTTAAAAACACCACTCAAAATCATGGGAAGCGAGTGATAGTTTTTTTTTTAAAAGAGCAGAACCACCTTCGGTATATCTCTTTAAGACCCGAATTATTTTTATCTTTTAATATTAAATTCTTCTGGTTATTATTACTGCATGGACCCCAATGAATCTGGGGAAAATATTTAAAAAATTCCCACTCCCTCCCTCCCCCCTGGAACATAGACGGTATCCGCACGATATTGCGGGTTGGGTGTTATCTGTGAAACAGGTCACTTATGTAATTTTACGAGTTATATATTTTTAGCTCTAAGTTGATAGAAGAAACAATCTCAATTCAACAAAACTTGTTACAAATAAAGTAATTATTGATGTATAACTAACTCTTTTATTAATTCATTATTTATTTACTGTAAAAATCTTTTGTTTTGTTTTAGGTAAGTTTAAATAACCATTGCATTTTTCACAACATGTTTTCGAACGGCTTTCGTAGTTTTCATATCTGCACTTGCGAGGCCTTGAAATGCCATCAACACATCGAAAATGGCTATACATGGCAAACCTTTTACCCTGGAATGGTCAGGATAAAAGCCGTGACATTTATAACGGGTGGATTATAACGTTTCGATCTTTTTGCGAGTGGAATTACAACACTGTTGTCTTCATCATCAATTAAAATACTTGTGTTAGTAGGTGGAGAGCTCTCATAATGCTTCAACTATCTCCAACTTAAATTTTAAGCCATCCATTTTGATTTTTTGAGGAATTTTATTTAATATTGCATCTTGTTTGCGCAGAAACCAAGAATTTGCAACAGCTAAATGAATGTTTTGAATGTGCTAATAAAAAATAAAGTACAAAAAGAAAAAAACAGGAAATAACGTGGAAATTTAAATTTGATCAAGAGAAATAATTTTCGAAGGAAATTAAAGTGATTTAAAGTAAATTTGAAAGCAGCAAGCTCCCGGGAATTGAACCCAGGACAATTCATTTCAAGTCAGCTTCTCTAACCACTAGGCGATGAGGGCTCGTGGAAAGATGTAAAGTAGGATGGGTAAAAAGAATGTGAGGGTAGCGAAGAGACACCAGGCGTTCTCATTGGTTAAATCAAATACCACGCTTACGTCACTTCCTGTTACCCACATCCGTCCCTTTTCACGAAATCACTCCGACAAATATCCAGCAATCGAAAGGAAAGATGTTACACATCAAAAACATTTTTAAAAATAAAGCATGTATTTCTCTAAAATTGGAATTTTTTTCTTAATTATTTCGTTTACTTGTAGTTCAGTAACTTCATTTAATAACATAAACCTGAATAATATATTTTTTTGAAACGTAGAACTTAAATTTTGTATTTATATAAGACTATATTTATGCAAAACTTTTCAATGATATTTTTTAACTTGCTTATAGTACATTATTCATGTTACTACTGATGCTGTCATGAAAATTGTCATTTTACAAAAATGTTTATGCCCTTTACTTAATTTTTAAATCCTTCGAATTGCATTAACCAAAATTGATTGTTATTTTATAAATTTTTCCCCATCAAAATATTTTCAGTTTATTAATTATTAAATAAATTTATCAACAATTATTATTATTCATTAAATTACATTAACAAATGTGATTTGGGGCAAATATTTTTATGTACTTAATATTTAACGAAAATTTTTCCAGGAAATTTTGGGAGACATACATATGAGAAGAAAAATAAACTTCCAAGAGATGGTTTTTCAATCTCTTTAATTGTAATTTATCACACAATTCTTTTTCGAAAAAAAATATTTATCAAGAACAAATTCCAGATATTATCCACCTAACGCTTAACGCAACGCAAATTCTAATTTCGAAAAGAATTAGGTTTTCTATAATTGAATGTTCTCGGAAACTTTCCTCTTATTTTAATTCACAGATGAAGAAAACAAGACTAATAATAATAATTTCACTTGCACCAACTATTTGCAAGGGGAAATTATTCCCGAAAGCGGGGAAATTTCTTTTAGTTAAGGAAAAACTTTCACGTACAGCCTTGAAACTTTTGACAGGTGTCAGAGCTAATCTGGCAACTAGGCAAGACTTGGGGCAGTCGTTTCTAAAGGCCCTGTCAGCTGCAAACCTTTGTTGAGTTTGTTATCCTTTTTGTAATCCGTGGCATGTGGTACAACAAGTGTCTAAGATGCTATACACAATCTGCTGTTCCGAGTGAATGATATTAAAATAGAAAAATATTGCTTCACGATCGAAAGATGTGTCATGTATTTATAGGGTTAAGTTAATTTTTAAGAAAAACAATTATCGTATTTTTATTTTACACAAAGAACTTTGATCTTCTTTAACGATGAAACCATCATCTTTTCAGTCTATTATATATAAAGATTATGTACACAGATACATATATTTTAGCTCTAAAGCTAAGTATATGATAAAATACTTAGCTCCATACATATTGAACGAATTTTTTCCTCGATAAATTTCTCATTTCGGTGGCTTAATAAACTGTCTAAATTTGTTTGTACCGTTTTTCTGAATTTTTATCAGAAACCAAACTACCATATATATATATATATATATATATATATATATATATATAATTACAATAAAATACTAGAAAGAAAGGAAAACTTATGGAATTAAAAACGAAGAACAACAACAAAATATGTGTAGCAATATATATATAAAAAAGTCATTTGACCAGAATGAAAAAAATGTAACGTTTTCTAGAGCTATCAAGAGAGTTTTAAGAGTGGTGAAATAGAGTTAAACTTGCTTTATATGTATGTACATTTGATTGCATCTTTAGGTAAGCTACTTTTTTTTTTGTTTATAATGCATTTAGAACTATTTATTAATATTCCCACATTATTTACTGAGTATTATAAACAGAAAGGGAATTCGCTGGTTAAACTCCACTTTTATATAAATTTACAAGTTGTCCTTAGTCAGTATCATTTATAATACAGCAGCATTCCTCTTATTAAGTTTCTAAAATCTGTGTGACTCTTTAATTTTTAATATTCAAGTAATCTCAGTCATTATTAACATCATTCAAAAATTATTCATATGTGTATATAGTTTCTGGTATATATTAATTTACTTATCTTTATTCAAGAGCATTCTCTTAAGGAAGATTTTCACCCTAAGGTTCTTGAATTTTAACATAGGGCAGAATGCGTTTTGTAAATTATATTATTTTTTAATAATGATAGCATATTTATTCATTTTTTAACTATATGTAAATTTATCTTACATAAAATTAATACAGAAATATCATGTTAATTCATACTCAACGATTTATTCTATCCATGCTTCGAATGTAATTTTATCCGTAACCCCCCCCCCCCCCAAAGTTACATAAATATGCTGAATTGTTACATAAAAGATCTGTTGTCATAGATATATACATAAGAGGCACCATTGTACATGCTTGTTGTTCGCTATTTCATTTCTGTAAGCGTAAATTTATTTTAATTTTATTACATTGCTTTATCAGTTTTATTTTTACTATTTATTTGTCAGAAATAAAAGCATCATATTTTACAATTTTCTTTTATTTTAAAAATAATTTTAGTTATTCAATTCATTAATTTTTTTTTTTTTTTTAATCAGAAATAAAATTCGTCGCAACGAGTTTCTGCAATTCTTAAGCAAGTGGAGAAAAAATGATTTGCATATTTAAATTTTAAAATAATACAAAATAATTAAATGCTTACCTTACATAAGAAAAAAAAATGGCAACTATAAAAGTACAAGAGCTTGGGAAAAATGCTTTTACTGCAGTATTGGTAAGTTTTGTTTTCAATTCTGTAAACAAAATATAATTAAAATCAATGCTTGTATGTATTCGTAGCAATAATCTTTTTCAGAAATTGCACGAAACTTCAAAAAATTCATGCATATAAATCAAATAGAGAAAACAAATGTTGCAACGTAGTAACTTTTTTAATCTTAGTTTTACCCGAAGCTTAGTGGATCCAATGTTATTCACAGTTATTTTGAAGTAAATGGTGCTAACTTTTGTTAAAATGATTACAAAAAGCCCATATAGTGCGTGGAAGACTGACTCATTCCACTCATTCCACTCATGTATCATTCTTGTTATTTTACCCAGGTTTCTCAAATGATAAAGTATAACACATCAGTGTCCCTAATAAATTATTTTGTAACGGTTACCTCGATGATTGTGACGATAACTCAAATATTTCATTCCTATCAAGTCAATTTTCGAACGCGATGTTGCTTGGATGTAGTCATCATAACCAATCACAAACGCAGAAATGAACACTACTCATAGTTTTATTAATCATAATTTAATTTGTGGTTTCAAAACTTTCTTACTTGGCTAAACAATTATAGTTACTAATCTCCTAGAAATAAATAGGGAAGCAGACGAACTGGATATTTTTTTGATAATCCCCCAATCCAGACACTCTAAATCTTTAAAGTTGCTAAACGTGGTGCCCTTTTTCTATAACACAACACATAATGCTATCTAGGTTTATCACAAATTGATAACTAACAGTCACAGTCTTTCCACTCTCCGTATAACTATCCTTGCTCATTACTTCAATTCATGTTATTTATTCATATATTATCCTTACTAATATTATAAACGTGAGAGTTTGTGTGGATGTGGGGTACTCTTTCAGGCAAAAACAACTGAATGGATTTTAAAGAAACTTTACAATAATATAACTTATACATCAAAATTACACATAGGCTATAATTTAAAAAGATATTGTGAAAAGTGTACAAAATATAACGATAATTGTCAAGTAAGTAGGAAAAAAATCTGCCATCTGCAAAAAAGCCCGCGAAAGCATATATCTATCTTTTATGTGTAAAACAAAACTTTGCATTTTGTTTTGTCTACACCGGGCGCCAGGAACTGTGAAAGCTTGAACAGGTGGAGTTTGAGGCTGATTACAATTTTAACATAAAATAAATACAACAAAAAAAAGTAATATTAACGTATTACACTTCCAGATATAGGTTATATTTACTATTTGTAACAATGTGTTACTTTTACTAAGCAGAAACCAGCTTAGGAAGGTGTTTTCAAAAATCGATCCACAAGAGAGTTACGAGGAGTTATAGATAAAACACAAAATCCTTTTTATCAGCTATTAGATCTACAGACTTAAAATTTAACAAACAAGGTTTTTTTTTTATTTAGCTGAGATATGCAAAAAGCTTTTTTTGTTTAATTTGTAGTTCACGTAAAATTAACTCATTAAAAACTTCTTTATCCTTCAATCTGTATTGTTTAATTTTTCAATTCACCGGTGCGAAGATTGGGTATAATATCTAGTATATATATATATATATATATATATATACAGGGGAACCTCGCTAGGTAGCCTGCTAGAACGTCAGTGCAACATTAAACAACGTATTTAGTCGAATCTAAGCTTCTATCGATTCTAAGCCACACACTAAATTCCCAAAATGTTTTTGTGAAAAAATGTTGTCATTGATTTTAAGCGCAAACCCCAATTCTCTACACGCTTTTGGAATTTTTTTTTAAAAAAAATGTGTAAAAAGTTCATCAATATCTAATGCTTAAGAATTTTTGTAAAAAATTTAATGAGAAATAATAAGAAGTTAATAATTAATATATTTCAGATGTGTGTTTAAAATTTTCAAAAACATGCTTGAACCTCTAATTACTCTAACCGTCAATATCACGCTTTGAAAATGATTCGTCACTCCCCCATTGTCCCAGCTGACATCGGCATTTGAGCCCGCGTCTCGAATTGTTCACG
Organism: Trichonephila inaurata madagascariensis; assembly: GCA_019973955.1. NCBI lineage: Eukaryota > Metazoa > Arthropoda > Arachnida > Araneae > Nephilidae > Trichonephila > Trichonephila inaurata. Next base: position 312,418 of record BMAV01025255.1, on the reverse strand, counting down.
CCATCGACGTATATTTGTTTAATCCGTGTTAAATTTTCAGTGG
>BMAV01025255.1:291536-311975 GCA_019973955.1 Trichonephila inaurata madagascariensis | reverse complement strand
ATTCAAAACTACATCACTATCATAGCTAAAAAATATAACTATTCCGGTAACTATAGCAACGAATCAGTTCTTTCGAATCATTCCTCTGTCGTTAAATAGCGATATGGAGACTTTATTGGGAGTGAATTTTTCTGTGTACGCTCATCAGTATCGCCTCGAACTCAACTAGTGATAACAAGGTGACATATTGTGTTGGGTTCCTTGTTGTGATCGCCTTCTTGTAAGAATTGGAACAGGTGTTGGTGACGTCTTTGTCACTTGTAGCTGCCGATGCAACGATTAATCGATGTGGGGAAGCTGCGATCAGGGGCAGGCTATTTTGTTGGGATGCGATGACATTTTTCGAAAATGAGAAATTGCACTTTCCGGAAAGCTGTGCCCGAAAATCTGTAGCACAGAACATCACTGATTATTATGTCGTCTACAGGAACGGAGAAATATATTTTTTTGTCCTCTATTCAATTTTAAAAAGTACTACAAGTAGTTAATTATACAAATTTCCAAAGTTTTTGTTTACTTTCCGCATATAAAATTAGTATTTTGTTTTTGAAAACCGAACCTATTTTTTTTTCGAAAAAAGAAACGTTGATTAAGGAAAGGTAAGAAGTAAATCTGAAGTTGGAAACATGAAAAGTTACAATGTTGTTTTAGATGTAAATATATAGATTAAACACAAATTCATTAGAAGAATAAAAATAGGAAATTGATAAAATCTCAAAACACAGAATCTCAATTCAAAACCTCAATGGAGAACACAAAAATAAAAATAATAAGGATTTAAAATTTAAAATTAGATTAAAAATTTATAAATTAACCAAGTGCAATCTTCGACCAATTAGTAGGGTTAAACTAGTCCAATAATCCTACCTTCCACCCCTCACCCTATTTTAACTTGGTTGACTAAAAATTAGAAATATCCATATTCACAAAAATTTCAAAAATTTTAAAGTTAAAATGTCAAAAAAAGAAAAAAAATTGCTACCGTATTTTTAATATTATGTCACAAAACATATTAAAGTTCTTTTTAGATATATTAAGGGCAATTTACCCATTATTAAAATGAAAACATCCAAAAGCCCTGAAATCTCTAAGATTTAAAAGTAAACTCTGAAGTTTCACTGCATATATGCAGAGAAAATATTTTTAGCTGGAATCACACATTTCAGAGCCTTGCATTAGTTTGCTCATCATACATTACATGCATTTTTTTTGAACAAATACCGATCGGATATCGATATATTTTTTTAAAAATATGAAACAATACTTGTTAAGTTTTTTGGCAAATTTTACGAATAAAGTACTTGAGATTACAAAGCTGTCTACAAAGAAAAAAAATGCACCCTTCCCCAAGAAATTTGAGCTGAAAAAGAAATGAAAAGACAACATCATTAATCAGAAACAGCAAGATGAATAAATAAATGTAGACTATCATTAAATTACTGGAAAAAAGTATTACGAATATTAACAATATAAATATTTTTTGATAAATGATGTTCAAGAATATGAAGAGAACCGAAGCGAGATTTTAAAAACCAAAATTATGAATTCAATAAATGGTATCGCTTATATGTTTCGATCATATTTTATGAGTGATATTTCATAGCCTGGGATGGCTGACATAAATGCTATTTTACAACCTTAGAAAAATGATTTATAAATAAATCATGTATCCGGCCAATATATTCACCGAAATCAAAACTGAAAATTAGAAACAATTTACTAAAAAAGATAGAAATTTGGAAAGAGTAATATTTGTATGCAGTAAAGGCGAAAATAATTTTGGTTGTACTGTATCTGGAAGAAAATTGGATAAAACATTAAGCTATTAAATTTTTTTTATCCGTATTGCTATTTACTAGCAACAGATGCATACATTTTTTAGGTAATGGAAATTTGTGTCTATTTTATTTTTTTACTTCTAATGCACTATATATTAACCTTTTATTATTTAAAAAAACGACATTATTACATATGTACTTATCACAAAAAATTACGCTTTACTAGCTAGGAATAAGAGTTTATTTCATTATAAAAAAATAAAATTTCCTATTCTCTCCCCGTTTAAAATTTTAATCCTATATAAGCAATTGTGCAATCATGATTAAATAGGAAAGTTATTGTGATTTATTTCTAATTAAACGGACAAAGCATAGAAAATCACATGTACGAAATGATTTTTGATTGGAAATGTATTATCAAATAAAGCAGTTTTTGTACGAAAAAAAAATCAATTGCTAATTTTGTTTCTGTCATTTAATGTTAATTTTTGTTTTAAAGAATTTGTAATTTTCATGTTTTTCATTTAGTTGTATACATTTTCTTAAGATATCTTTTTATGCATTCAAAATGCTAAAACTTCAGTATTTCTTCTCCATAAATGATATTTAATTTCAATTATTTTCCATCCATTTATTTTGCTTTTAAACTTGTGTAGAGTTTTTATGAAAGCAACTGCTTAAATTTTGAATTCAAAGTAATTTAAATTTGTTGCAAAACACGGCAGAATTTTAATTTATTAAATATTTATCATCCCAGATTCTAACAGGACATGGAAATTTTAATAGCTATTTATCTAGATTTAATTTAATTGGTAGTGATATTTGTTCTTGTGGTCAGGATGCTGAAACTGTGGAACATGTATTGTTGTATTGTAAACTCTATTTCTGTAAAAGAGAAAATTTTAGAAAGGAGTTGAAAAGCTTAGGTATTTCATGGCCACCTGTTTTGTCTTTGTTGGTCAAATGTACTGAGAGCATAAATGTCTTAAGAAAATTTGTTTACTGTATAGATTTTTAAAGTTTTATATATATTGGCACCTCTTTTTTTGTATTTGTGTATTTCCACTCTTCCTTCTTATTTTTGTTTTGTCTTGTTTGTTCCCCCCTTTTTTTTCCTACAAATTTGTTTTTTTTATGATTTAATTGAGTTACCACTTACGTCTGTAAGCCTCATGTTATGCATTGTGGAGCATGAGGAGTTTTGCAAATAAATTAAATAAATAAATAAAAAAGATTTATCAATATTTTTAAAGTTTATATCAAAGTCATTTCACCTTAATCACAAAGCAATCAAATAAATGTTACAGATTCTAACTTCTTAGCATACCTAATTACCAATTAAAATGTTACATTTGTCTATTGTCCATTTAAAGTAATTATATAAGTAGAAAAGAAATACCAAAAATTTAAAAATTAGTTTTCTTTTCTAAAATGGAAGATCTGTTAAGATTAACAGTAGAACAAAAATTATATATAATGATCTTAATAAACAAAAAATAAATAAATCCTAAAGGTATGGCTCAAAAGTACAAACAAAAACATATTTAATTACACTAAAACATCTAGAAAAATTTCATTTTTTTTTTATTATTGGTAAAACTGAAACTCTGGACCAATTTCCACATAATATTTTAGAATAAAAGTAAACAGATGTTATGATAAAAAAATAAGCGTAATTCACTTTAATTAACTATCCACATTTTCAGCTTCTTGTAAAGGGCAAGTTAACTCAAGAGAAAGTTAAAAGTTTAACTTCTACAGGAAATTTTATAGTAAATTTGTTAAGAAATGAAATACTATTTTAAATATTCTTTGAACATAACTTATACTTTAGACTCCAAAAATGTTATTGAAGTCAGGATAAAAATTACTAGATTCAAAAATATTTTAAAAGAATGATTATTTTCTACTTTTTCTTCCATAAATAATGAACCCTCGTCTTTAACCAATTTGGAGATAATGATAGCAGATAAATAATGTGCATGATAAATATTTTGCAAACATAATACATAATAAATAGTTCGCAAAATATTCGGATTCACCGGATATAACAAATCAAAAAAACTCTATGAGAAAAAGATAAGGAGTCTTTTCAAAAATGATTGAAATTCCTACTCAAAAACATAAACAATATTTTTAAAGTATATTAGGGATGGAATAACTCTACGTTTTGAAAACACTTCTAATGTTTCGTTTCACAGTACGTCAACTAAAAAAATTACATAATTTGCAGTGATTTTTTTTTAAAATATTATTCAATACATAAGCTCTCAATGTAGAAGAACTTTTTTTTAGAATTAAAAATATTTTTGAGATTATATTTCCTTTTAATTAAGAAATAAAATGTGTTGTTGATTCTTGAATTTTATTTTTAAATCGAAAAAGCTTTTCGAATACAATTATTCATATTCCATTATTAATGCCATGCTTCATTTTAAAGATATATTAAGGTTGTATATTAGTAAACAAATTATAAATTGAGACACTTTTTAGGTAGAATCGCCATTTGTTTCCTGAAAACAGAAATCGTAATAATTTCAGAATGATATTTACTAATTATTATGGAAATATTTAATTTTGTTCTATATTTTGCGCCATCATAATGCACGTGGCTTACATTTTTTTAAATATGCTTGCAAAGATATTTTTATTTTAAATTTAAAATAAATATTACTTTCAGAGCAGAAACCCAAAATAATTTAAAATATCTGTATTAGGTAATTAAATATAATTGTTTGTAATGTTAAAAAAAAATTAAAGATTAAAAACCAAACAATATTTATTTATTTGATTATGCATAATGCAATGGGGTATTCTTATAGTACGAACAATGCTTTTTTGATTCCAGGAGAAAAATTCGAGAATATATCTTTCAAAAGGTGAAGAAAAGGATAATGCAAATTTAAATTCATTCCTACTCCTATAAGAATTGTATTAATGTTTTATGTATGATGTTTTATGATTTTTTCTAATATTATTATATTTAAATCTCTCTGATATCTAGGAAAATCAGTGCAACTACTTTTTTTCCCCAAGCCTCAACTCTTGACAAGTTTTTGTTACGTTTAATTCATAGAATTACACAAACTATTCATGCAAATATCTACTCAAGTTGTGTTTTAGATGAAGTTTAGGTGTTTATTTCATATTTTTCAAAATTATTCCATGCATACAAAAAGGTAAATTTTCTATTTTTTATATCAAGAAAAATTAATATACTACAAACATTAGAAACTCAGAAAAAGCCTTTTTTGGCATTCTTCCTACAAAGTAGTGTCTCCTTATTCTCTCTAGAATAAAATGATATTAGTTACATGTATTTCTAAGGCATTTTATAAATTTAAATTAAAGCAAGTCTGTAGTATTTCAATACTAAGTGTCACTTTTTTTCAATTTTATTTGACCTACATAAGCAATTTCTCAGAACTGAATCATCAATTCAGTGTCTTTATACATAAAAAACAGTATGTATGTAAGCATTTTCTGGTGGCCGTATCATTTGAACAATTTATTTTATCTATAGTATGATTTGCCTGACTTTTTTCAGTTTGTTTTCAGTACTTAATTTTTGCTTGTTTGTTATTGTACTGCATCTATTATAAGTTTTAAATTGCGGATTGAATTTTTGACCTGTTAAAATAAACAAATACGTAATATTTTTTTTTTTATTACTGTAAATTTAAATTCCATGAATGGTTAACATATTGATTGCATAAGTAACAACCCTATTGCTGGTATATTGTGATTTTAACATTGAAAAAAAATTAATTGATTAATTGATAACATTGATTAAAATTAAAATTTTTCTTAGTATAAAAATATTTTATAGTGATTTTTTTTGGTGTTAATTCACAGAAAATTTATATGCCAAGTAAAGGATGTTTAACACTAGTTGAAAGCAAGAATTTAAATAAAAAAAAAAAATTAAACACATACATATAGATACTCGACAGCTAGTTGAACATCGTATATATTTATTTTTAATTTCCTTAAAATTTAAAGCTTATTAAGATAAGGAAAAAAAATCTAGAGAAATATCACAGTGAAAAAATTTTAGGAGCAATGTATATATAGAAATGAAGAACAATTATCAACAAGTCTTATTATTTTTTTTTTGTAATATGAATAAGTTTGATTATATTTGGTTATTATTATAATATATTTGATTATTATATATAATTATATATTTCTTGCACAAACTCTTATTTTCTTTACTAAAAGCTTGATATGTCTTATAAAGCTGGCAAAATATTCTAAGATAATTAATTTGTTTATTTGATTTTTTCATGAATATCTTAACTCGCTGCATTTTTATTACTCTTTAAACCCAGCGAGGTTTTTTTTCTTTCTTTTTTTACATTTTTCTGATTAATTTACTTCTGTACTTTCTCAATTTTATGTCTTCTTAGCATTCAATAATACATATAGCATTATTCTATTACATCAATAAAAATGATTGCATAAAAATAGTTTTTGTTCAGTTCTTCAGTCAACTTTTTCAACAAAGATCATTCATTTGTTAACGTGCAAAAATACATTCTAAGTATAAAAATAGATTTCCAACTAAACTGTACAGGTGGAAAAACAACACTACACGATACATTCCCTCTTTCCCTCTCCTACTCCTATTTTACACTTTCCCTGCGCAGCAGATCTTTATTCTCCCCCGCACTCGTCACTGCAGAGGGCGCCACCGTACGGCCTTCCACCCTTCCACCCCCTGAAATCGTCTTCCCTCCCCTCTCTGAAGCGGTATCTCTCGTTCAACCCCCCTGATTTCACTCACAACTGCGCAAACCCCGTTGCCTGGTCGGACAGTCCTCACTATCTCTGCTCGACCCCCCATTCCGGAAACGTGGTCCGGTTTTCCCGGACGACCCAACCTTCCTTCCCTCCAAATAGAGACAACGAAGAGATCTTTCCCGGATTCGGGAAATGCCGCTGCTAGAAACCGGAGAAGAGGAGGAGGCGTCTTCGCCGTAGCCGGATGCGGTCACCATGCCGAGATCTTTCCTGGTCAAGAAAGCCAAGTATCCTGTGGACCATGGTAACAGGTGGACCTACAGGGATCATTCGGGCCCAACCGAAGGGGCAACTGCCCCTCCGTGTTCGATGTCGCCAACGCATAGATGTCTCACCGTTCATTATACAAACGGTAAGCTTGATTCCATTGTTATTGTTTGGGATTTGCTGACGTTGATGGGAGCTAGTTGAGAGCTAAGAATGAGGCTAAAATGGGAATTTTAAACGACGCGTTTTAAGAGTCGGACGATAATGGATTGTACAACCAAATTATATTTTAAAATTTGTTGCATAGTGTTTCCCTGTTTTATTTAAATGTTTAATTCCATGCTTGTTATATAGATTTCGATAACAAAACGGTAGTACGAATTTTCTAGAAGTATCATTCACTTTCGAATTAGGCTAAAACAATCAGTTATGAATAATAAAAAAAAATATATGAAATAAAAAAAATTCATCGCAAAATGTAAATAATTATATGTTAGTTTCTCACATAATGTTAAATATCTCTCTCAATCAGTTATTCTGTATTTATTTTCTTTACTAATAAATGACACGTAAACATTTTAAAATATAAAGAAATAGCAGAATAAATGCAATCATAATATGTCAATGTAAACTCATATGTAAAAGGTAAAATGTTTTAAAAATATTTACGTGAGATGCAGATGAATTGATGTTTGAATTATGAGCCATTAAATAAAATAAACACATTGTACTTACAACTGACTTTAAAATGCTACTTGAATAATTTAATGCTACTGAGATATTAATTCCAGTAAATTTTCGTAATAAAATCCGTAGTTTCAATGCATGTAGTTTTAATGAAATTTAAAATATAAAAAAAATACCCATTGTTACTTTTATAAAAATTTTTGAAAAATGCAAAAAACGTTTTGGAAATGATTGCAGGAAATTTCTCTGCTTATAAATAAGCAAAATATTATGTCTACAAAAAATAGTTATATATTTCATAGAATAGTGATACTATAATAAATTTAAACCAGTGCATCCATATATAAAAATTTTTTTTAATATATATATTCCATATATTCACTATAAATTAACTCTTTTCTAAATACGCAGCGTTTTTTTTTTTTTCCTTTTCAAAATCCAGATTCACGTATATTGAGTTTAAATGAATTTATAAACAAAACAAACATATGCTAATATAAACTGATTTAAAGATGCTTCGCATGCGAAGATTAATTTGCTTATGTTTATTATTATTTGTCATCATACATGCAAACAAAGACGTTATTTTTAATAGCATGAAATTTGTTTTTCTGTGCATTTCTGAAATATCAACACACTGTTGCACACGATTTCAGTTTTAGGGCTAAATTTATAGCAAGAAGGAAAAGAAAAAAAGAAAGTTCCAAATTCAACTTATAGCATTCTAAAAATAATAAACTGAAATTATATTGAAAATCAACTAAAAAAATATACTTTTCATTTATGTAACAGTTATTATTTTTTTTTTGTCTTTAGTTAATAGAATAGCTGTTATTTATAACTCATTATTTTGTTTATTATAGAACAAAGAGAATAAACTCATATAATTTATTTATAAGAATACATAATTGATATTTTTCTTAATTTTACTTTTTACAAAGCACTTTGATGCAGAACATAAATAAAAAAATTATTTGAAATGCTGCCATAATGTATATTGCTTTTAAGGTAAAAAAAATTTTTTTCATTGCATAATTTTGGAAGATATATTAAAAACGTAACTTTAAAAAAAGAAGTATTTCTTATATATATATCAGCAAAAATAGATTACAATTTATTTAATTCAATTTTAATAGCATTATTTTCATCAGAGATTTTTACATTTTAAAATAAAATTAAAGTTACAAAATAGAACTTTAAAGTCAATTGATCATCATAATATATATTTTTTTATAGAATTTATTTACGAAAATAATAAAAATTACTTTAAAAAAATGTATTTAACTGTGGTGAACAAACATTTAACGTGCTTTAAAAATTTTTCTGTTTGAAATATTAAAAATGAGTAGTTAACATTGAAAAAAATTCATAATAAATGATTTCAGAAAAGTCTTTAAATTTACACTTCATTTAAGTTTTTTTAAATAAATAATCGAACTAATTTTTGAAAATAACAATTACTTAAGTAACAAGTTTTTATGATACGAGTATATTATCCATATTGAAGACAATATAGTGCTTCTCTCACTTTCTCTTTTTTTTTAAAAAAAAGAGATATATTTTAAAAATAATTTAAAATGATATTTTTTTAATATTCAAAAATGTCATTATTGCCTTTTTAAAAATAAAAATAAAATTATTCTTCACTATTTTATTTTAGTTTGAGGATAGACATAAGTTTCCTGTTTTATGTAAGTTTGAATAACGAAATTTATATTTAAAGGCTAAAACATAAAAATCTCGCGTCAAAATTTATATTTGACAAAAGAAAAAAAATTTTAAATTAAATGTTATATTTTTAAGCGAACAATCTTTTTTATTGTGTGAATTGTTGACAAATTGATTTGTTAAACCTTCTGCATGTCTTCTTTCTCATAAATAAATTAATTAAAATGAATTTCATAAAATTAGTTTGAATTATATTTATTTCAACACGCACACCTTTTTTTAAACAATATCATTGCTAGTACTAACCTTAACTGGCGTTCCAATTAATTTTCTAATATGACAGATAAGTATAAAATATAAATATATGTAACGCGTTAAATTTTATTTATCCTCAAAATGCTTTTTGATGGGGAAGAAAAGCAAAATATTTTTAAACCCAATGTTATACGAGTATTGATATATATGTATATATATATATATATATATACAGATAGACAGAGACAATCTAACAGCATTTGAAAACCTCAGATAGGGTTAACAAATGCCTTAAACAGATCCTTGTTTCTATTATCTCATGCAACAGTTATTTGAAAAAAAAAATCACATACTCATTTAAACACATTAAACTTGTATAAGGTAATGAATTTAAAAACTTGTTTTAAAATATTAAAATTGTAAAAATATACGCTAACTAATAAGTTTTAAATAAACAGTGGCATGTCTGCATTGCTAAGCCTAATCAAAGTACATTTGTATAATAAAAACAGTGAAATTTCACTTTTATTTTAACGATATTTTAAATTTGTTTTTGAAAAAAAAAGTAAAACATGCTGTTGTTTTGGTAGATTTTTACAAATGCAACAAACAAAACAGATTTTTAAGATAAATATTTGAGATGAGTGCTTATTAAAATCCATTATATTTAAACTATAAAGTAAAAAATCAGACTAGATGAAACACAAATTTTACAGAGAAGTGTTTCTATAATTTTCACTAATTTAATAACATACAGATACATAAATAATTAAATATGTATATCAAAAATTATTATACTGAACATTTGAGGATTTGATGCACTTAAGACCCTAAATAAAAATATATTTTATGAAGTGAATTTATGCGGTAATCTAGGGTAAAGTTTTTGATTTATGCACAAGGAGTTTTAACAATAATTATATTAAGAAATACATATTAAGTATTTCAATATATTATTTAATAAAATGATTATGTAAAAGTAAAGTATAGTTATTAATCTATAAGCTCTTATGTTGAAAAGCATAAATATGTGAACATAAAAAATATTGGTTCTTCTTTAAGTTATTTTAAAAGGCAAGCAATATGAGATTTTGATTTCTGGTTGAAAATAATATCTTGTCATACATGTAAGTAGTATTATCGTTATAACAGCGTGGACACAACTATCAAATAAAATGAAAAATCTCTACATGAAAACAAATGGTGTTAAGAGATTAAAAAACAAGTTAAAATACATTTTTCACAAAATAAAATAAAAGTAATAAAATTATAAATTATTTTGTTAATATTTTTTTTATTTGAATATCCAGAAAGTTACTAAATAATCTTTCCCTATCTACAACACAAAAAGTTATCATGAACTTTAAAATAATGCTTAGTTATAATTTTAAGTATTTAAATAAAGAAATATTAATAATTTAATTAACATGCTTCATATTAATTTATTTTTGTAGTTATCATTAAAAATATCATTGTATTAAGAAATCAGGAAGTGATATTGTGTTTGAATATTAAATTTCTTAGACTTGAAATATTTTTTTATGACTAATACAAATAATGCTAAAAGTACTTTTGATAATATCAAAGTAAAATTTTCCACAACTGACATATACGAAGTTTTTAACTTACATAAAACAAGTATATAATAAATATAAAAAAAATTAAGTCAATTCTTACTTGGGTCAAGAAATAAAAATTTTATTTTATATTTTATAGTTACTTTTTATTAAATAATTGCAATTACTATAGATATGTTTATACATATGACAGAATCACAATAGTAAGTAGCAAATTAAAAGTTGATTTTCCATTTTTCTTTCTATATATGGAGTTAGACTATTATTTTTGTTTGTTACTATTTATTCGTTCATAAATCACATTCTCAGAAATTAGGCCAGGTAGAATTCGAACCCACGACCCTTGGATTAGAAGTCCAACACGCTATCCATTGCGCTACAGGGACACAACGAGCGATTCTCCTTTTTTATATGGTGTTGGATTATTATTTTTTTCTTCTGTTTATTCATTAATTACATTTAATTAATGAATTAATATTTAAAGAATCTGTATTAACATCAAGAGTCATCCCCTACAAATTTAAAAGAATGTATTTGAACATGAGTAGATGAATAAACGTATTTAATGATAATATATATATATATATATATATAGGAAGAGTGTGAACTAATCGCAGGAATTGAAAAAAGGGCGTTACATGATTTAGGATCGAAATTTATTTGAAAAAGTAGTTACTAACATAAACATGTCCATACTAATTAAATTATAATTTATTTTTCAAATTAAATCCAGGTAGAAACCATGGAAAATTATATTTTTAAAGATTCAAAAACATATGTGTACATGTAAAAACTTCACTGTTACTCTTAGTTTCTTTTCTATTTATTCATTAATCCAATCCACAACTTATTCTAATTGTTTAGTAATTAATAAAAAGAATTGTTTGATTCGTAGAAGTCTTTAATATTAGAAAATTGAGCAAATAAATAAATAAATACTGCCTTATTTGAATGACTATTTTTTCCCCTTAAATGATGTGTTATGAATACTAATGGTTTGATAGTATTGGAATTTATTGTGTTATCTTAGAACAGGTTGGAATTTAGAAAGTTCATATTAACTAGTGAAACTAAGGAGTAATAAATTTAATTATTAATTTATGTTCTAAAATGTTCCCCAGGTTCAAAAGCTTTTTAAAAGGAACAATGTAATTCAATAATTGTATGCTAAGTTACTAATAGTCTAACAAAGCTATGAAACTACTAGAACTATCATTAAAGTTCAAAATTAAGGTATAACCATAGTAGTATGACAACTCTTAGCGTTAAGAACTGTATATATATATATATATATATATATGTATGTGTGTGTGTGTGTGTGTTTAAAAATGGATTTAGAAAAAACCCTTTCTATCAAACCATTATAGAATGGCTATAAATAATTTTATAACCACTTCATATTTTTTTATATGTATAAATTTTATGCACTTGAAAAAACTATTTGATAATTTTTATTTATATAACCTTAAAAATTTCCAAGATAATATTAAATTTTTGCAAAGAGAAAATGTTTTGGATATTTTTTTAAAGAGAAAATATAATATATGTACATAAGTTCTTCAAAATATCAGTAGAGCCAACAAAAGGATTGAGAATACTTTAATACAACAATAAAAAAAAATGGCAGTTTTCAATTTATCTCCGAATTTCTCTCTCTCATTCTTGTGAAAAACATACTTTAAAATAACTAGAATAAAATAGACATCCAAAGCAGCAGTAATCATGTATACATAAAGAAATACGGAAAAATACGCATCTAAAATTTTGCTAATATATTCATTTCAGAAGAGAAGATATTTAAGAAAAAATAAATTACGTATTTCTTTATTTTATATTTAGAATACTATATTTCCTTATCTTATCTTCAAATTAATGTATTCTCTTATTCTTCCTTAAGGTATGTTTCTTCTTATGTTATTGTAATTTCCTTTTTAACTAATTAAGTTTGGAGAATTTAAAAAAATCTATTTCTGTTAAACTCTTTCTGCTGTAAACCAACATTACAGTAATTAATTAATAAGTTATTTCTAAAGAACAAAGCATTTACTTTTTTCAGAAATTAAAGAAACAAGCTAAATTATTTTGATTTGCTTTTGTGTTTGTTCGATACTAACTATAGAAAATGAAAAATACACAAATAATAACATTTAATTACTTTTGGACCAAATTGCATTTTTATTTAGTTATGTTTAAAATTTGCTACATACTTCAAAGCTCTTGATGCAAGAAATATCTATTAGTGTAAAAATAAGACGAATTTTGTTCTAAGAAGCTCTAATAAAACAGTCATGTCTATAAATGAAATGTCAAAAGGAGGCGCATTCTCACTATTTAGAAAATAATTTAAACAACTTTTTGATACACAACGTTACATAAGAGGAAATTACGATAGATAAAAGATGTTTCAAAACTTAGACTAAAAAGACGATTTTAACTACAGTTCTCTAAAGTTAAAACAATTAGAAAGTACCTTAAACCAAAATGTTAAACATAAAGATGGAAGTTACAATAGCCCCTACAAATAGTTTTTCTTACAATATTCTTTTTTAAATATAATTGTGTTTAAGAAATTAACAGATAAAAAAAAAATCACCTATAAAACTGACATTGGCTTACTGTTATTTGATAGCAATTACGTTTCAACTTTAACTTCACATTGAAAAATACAGTCAATGGTTAAATTATATCAAGCAATACTATTTTCCAAATAATTAAGTATAAATAAAAGATTTGTAAATGTTCCATGTTTAAAATGAGAAAATAAGTAAATAAATATAAACTGAAGTGATGTAACATTTAAGTAACTAAGTAAATGTAAATGCATAAATATATTGCATAAACTAAGTTTGTGCATTCATAAAAAAATTATTAAGTAACTATATATAATAGAGCTACTTTTTTGGAGATTTTCCCAAAATGTTTTGCTGAAAAGCAGTTATCGTAAAAAAAAAAGTGACAATTTTCAAAAATTTCAAAGCGATACTTTTACGATAAATTTTTTTGAAAAAAGTAAACAATACATTTTAAATATTTTACCATTATTTAAATAAAAAAGCCTAATTGATATACAGACAAAATTTGAAGTTTTTATATTTAACAGTTTCTGAGAAACTGGTTCCTAGAATGGCTCAATTTAACATTGTCGGTATAGTGGTACCGACTACTCTTAATCTCTACATAAAAATTAAGATATTTTAAAAACATTTTTTTGAAGTTATACAAATAAATTTTAAAGGTATTTATCTGAAATTGCAATCGAGTTATATTGGCTTCAGAAAGTGATTGAACAATCATTCGTTAATAGATTCTAAAATTTATGTAAATGCTGTTTTTTTTTATGCATTTTAGACTAAAATCTACAAGTAATATTTAAATTTTTGATGTTAATTTAATTTAACACTACTTTATTATAAACTTTCTCTAAGACACTTCTCAAAATTATTCACTGAAATTACATTAAGTTATTTCGATCAAGATAAGCTTTGTTCTTATTCAAAATGCATTATTTATGCATAAATTATCATTTTGTTGGTGGTTGTAAATTAAAACAATTTTTAAATTCAAATTTTACAAACAGTCTGTAAATTTATAATGTGCTCAGAAAAAAAAATCCTGTAAACATAATTTTACATCGTAACTGTGATGCCATTAAATTTACATTTACAATAATAATAACCTTATTTACTAGATTTAAAGTTTTCTAGTCAGTAAAAGCAGTTTTCCCTTTTAGTTTAATCCTAATTTAGAGTATACATTTATTTATCTCCAACTTGGCGAGTTGTTGCCGTCATATTAGATGAAAAATTAATATAGAAAAATGAGCTGTTGACGCAATTTGGCACTTTTTTTACTTTCATCGGCCGAATAAGTTACTGCAGTGGACAAAAAAAGGATTTTAACTAATTTAAAAAAATACGCTCTGAAAGATATATGTTTGAACATATAAACTTTTCTTAACTATCATATTTTCCAATACTATATTTTCTTATATTTTTTTAAAAAAAATGCTTATTGAATGAAATTTGAAAAATTTCAGACCGATCTTTTATCGAAAAATAATAAACAAAATGTGCTTGAGATGCTATTATGTTGTTTAGTTAAGTACTGTTTATTTACATTTACTATAAATGTTAAGAATTCATAAAAGTATAAATGTATTTATTCACTGCGAATTTACCATAGTTGATTATATTATTCAAGTCTACGTTAATGGATAATTTGCAAACGTGTTCGTAAGAAATGTAGAACCGTAACAGTAGATAAATTTTGAAAAGAATAAATAATAGCGAAAAAGTGTAATCATTACGTAAAAATATAATTTTAATTTTAAATAACATCAAAAACAACTCTTCTTGCTGTGTCTCGCGCTATATAACGTCACAAAAAAAATTAAATCTATCAATAAGTCATAATATTTAAAATTCTATCAAAATAACGCTAGTGTTCTTTTCTTTATGAAGGAATAGCATTTTTTATATTTTAGTGAAAATAATTTCACTAAATCATTTCATTCAAAGCTCCACTAATATAAATATGCAGTTAAACCGGGTTACGAAACATTGAAGGTATTTGCAAACAATTTTTGTATGAATCTTTTTAAATGTTCAAGACTTAGATATCTAAACTAGGAGCATTTAATATCGGATCTTATACTTATATAGTAAAATGAATGCAAATGCATTGTATAAGAAGTCTAAAAAAAATTGAATGTTATTTATCTCATGTGTAACTTTTCTCAACGAAATAAATAAATTGTATCTAGTATGCTTATTATTTTGATACTACGCATGCGCATTTCATTACTTGTTGCTCATTGACTTCAAGAGTTCTTAAGTACATAAAATTAGTAAAAATATGGCGAAATAAGGTATCTTGAGTAATGTTGATTACTATTTTATTAAATAAATAGTAACAAATAAATCATTTTAAATTTAATGAAATATTTTATTTGTAAGCTTTGTCTAAAAAGCACACATGGGGTACAAAAATCTATCATTTTAGCCGTATTTTCTTAAAATTTTGTTCTATTGATATCCTACACAAAAAGACTTAAAAAATGTTTATCATGCACTAAAGCCTTAAAAATGTGCCAATTTCTTCAACTTACATTAAAGTAGAGGCTTTATTTAAAAATTTGATTTGAATAGTTTCCCAAGATATTCATTTTTTTAAGCATGAAACAAATTTAATACAGGGTTTTTTTTTTTTTTTTTGAATTTCAATTTTTGAAAAAAAACTTAACTTTGCAAGTCTTATTTTTTCTTATAACAATAATCCCTCCAACCAATTTTGCCTTCTTTTTTAACGCTATGAAAAATAAGATTTAATAGCTTTCTGGATTTCAAACCAAATTAGATTGGTGATAAGCATTTTGATTTATAAAAAATAATACTTCTAGAAAAAAAAATGAATCCAATTATGGCGATGAATTTTTAAAAGCAATAAGTGACAAAAAGAAAATTCTTCAATCTCAAAAACATTTCTCGCTAATAATGTACATAATGTTATATATAACTACATTCATCGCCACAGTTCAACACATTTTGTAATTCCACCACTGTTCCTAATATTAAGCGCTTTTATTTAAAGGACTCACAAATTTTTGGTTGTTCATGTGGTGCCTCTAGGATCTAGTACTTCTAAACTTAGTTGTGTAATAGTTCTATCCCAATTATTTTAAACGAAAAACACTGCTAATTTAAGAAAGAAAAATCCAGAAATTGCGTCCTCATAAATTATAAAAAGCTTTGATCACGTTTCATATACTTTATATTCCCCATTCGAATTTTCAATGCCGCATACTGCCACGATGATTATTAATTAAAACCTATTTTGAAAAAATAAAATACTTTCATAGTAATTTTCCTTTTTAAGGCTGTTTTCGCCATATAAACAAGAGTGTGAACTTAACGCGGAACACATTTTCAGACAGAAAAAAATGCCTCATTTTTTATAAAAATTTGTGACATTGTAACTCATGCATTTGTTTATAATATAGTGTTTTTAAAATTTCAAAATATTTCATAAATAATTATTTTTTTCATTTTAACCTGTAAATGGATAGCTCCTTTAGCATTACGGTATAGGAGAAAAAATGTGAAACACATTTTATTAAAGAAAAAATATGTCAACTAGGATGAAAACGAGTAGTATAATAAAGTAAGTGATTCTCTACAGGATAGAGAAGCCGGAATATAATATTAATGTTTGAGCACTTTTATATCTGAAAAAGTATTCCGAATTTGCGTCCTATTCTTTAACATTAGCCGAAAACCGCCTTAATATAATTATACGTTAGAAAATTTAATAACTTCACAAAACTTATTAAATTTCTAAGCAAACCAACACAAACCTATACATAACAAAGTATAACTTTCTTAATTACATGTTCTTTTATATCGAAGATCAATTTGATTTTTATCTAATATATGTATCTAGCATTACTTTACGCGCGCGTATAATTATTCTACTTACCGACACCAATAATCTCTACTAGAGACACAAAAATGACTTGATCATTAAGGGTAAAAGAATCATACAGATATCGGTAACTTAAAAAGTAGGATGTGGTAGTACTGTAAACAATGCTGACAGGACAGATTTTAATTTTATATAAAAGTGAACATTAATCAGTTTTGTGGCTAGAAAATCTTCCCCTTTTCAGTTCATAATACTGAGTGGAGTCCTATGGGAATTAATGAATTGAAATATGCATAGATGTGTGTGTATATATATATATTAGCATATAAATAGTTCCTAAAATTTAGCATGAAGTTTTATGCGTCAAAGTCACACCTTATACTATCCTTTAAACTCGCATACATAGTCATACAAATATGTACTTTCAACGGTAGAATTTTATGGATTTTAAATACAGTCGGACCCCTATTTAATTAATCCATCGAGATCCAACAATTGTGTTCATTAGGGGTTATTCGTTATATTAAGGTCCAAAAAAAAAGTACACGTTTTTTGCACTTATCCTTTGGAAATTCTGTAATAAGCAACCACACACACAGACACAAAAATATCTTTAGTTAGAAATTGCATACTTTTTATTCAACAGCTAAAAATACTATTTGTGAATTATTACACACAAGTTCATTGGAAATTTTTAAAATATTGATTAATCCATGTTCGACAATCTTTTTGATTTCTGACTCGAAAGAGTTCGTTTTCGTCCTGATGCAGAGGAGAAAATACTGTGTCATTTATATCCTGCTGAATTAGATACGTTTTTACAGTTTCCAAATAATGTAAGGCATGAAAAAATGTTATAGTTTTGACAGGAATTTCATAATCAACTTCTGCTTCAGAATAGTTATTCATTGTCTCCAACAAATCAACAATTTCCTCAACTTTAATTGCTCAAATAATCATTCCGTCATCAAATGGGAAATAATCGTCAAAAAAATAAAATATCCCCTACGTTAGCGAGAGGGATGAGATAAGAAAGGAATTCCCTGTCCCATTCAAGATGCATTTGATAGGTTACACTCATGATTCATCTGTATCTGTTTGGTCTAATAATGGTCTTCACCCTTTCCTGCTGATATTTGCTAATCACAAGAAAATTATTTTCGTTCCGGACAGTAAGAATATGTCATTTGACAAAAATTTCAATTTTTTTAAAAAAACAAATCAATAAAAAAAATATTTTTTTTAGTGGTTGGAATAATTGTTTAATTCGGGGTTTATTATTCGTTAAATAGGGAAAGTTCTTGTTTAGAAAAGTTTTTAAATTGCAAAATTCGTTAAATAGGGGTTCGTTAAATCGGGTTCTGACTGTATTATAAAAAATATATTTATGTTTTTATGTTAGCTATTTTTTTTAAAAAAAATTATGGTTGATAGTAATTTTACGCAAGCCGATTTAAGTTTTCCTGCCGATTTAAAATTTCAAAAAAAGAAAAAGTACTGTAGAAAATTCATTTTATTTGTTATTTGAGTTAACATTAGATATAGTAAAAATATATATATTTTTTAAATAACAAAACATTTACATTTATATTTTGATGTGTTACATTTTTTAATTTATTTATCTTAATAATATCTACTTGAATCATAAGCACTTCCCTGTTTATTCGTTGTCTATAAACATAACTATTTGCGTCGCATGTTAAAATAGTCACGAATGGCCTGATGTATGGAAATCAGACTTACCAATATCGATGAAAAAAATATACATTTTTCCATCGATATCGCACGAACTGAATCCATCGAGCTACTTATACGCCTCATTTTGAATATCTTTATTGACTTCAGTAACATAAATCTTCAAGTGTCGTTAAGAAATCCAACTGAAAAAAATAGAATGTGTATAACAGACAAAAGCTTCGCATTTACTTTCAAAATACATTCAAATACATGTTGAGTTTCTCCGAGGGAGTATAGCATAACCAGTTTCTTACTCCTCGCGATCCAACAAGTCGTTTTTTATTCATCCAATGGTGACGTCATAGGCAGAAGATACATAAAATTTAGGAGCAAAAGTGGGCAACAGAATTTGTGAAAACGTTCTTCGTTTGAATAATTCAAGCGTTGTTGCATATATATTGACTCGCTTCTATTTTGCGAAACATCTGTTTCTGGTTCCGTAGAATTCTTTCATTTGTAATTTTTAGATCATCTATTTGCACTTGTAAATGGTGACAAATTATGCCAATGAAAATTTGTTTTCTTTTAAATAAGACATAAGAATGCTGTAATTCATATATTTTCTTTTTTTTAAAAAAAAATCTATGGAGTTTTATTTAAGTCGGGGGGGGGGGGGCGGCAACCCACACCCCGCGAGACTCACTACATTACAAACTACGATTATTTTGTGTATTATTTTGATTTTTAGTTTAATGTTTGGTAACAAATAAATCTGAAGATAAATATGAAATTTATCGAAGATAAATCGCGCTTAAACTAAACTTAACGAACAAAAACCTACAACATCCTTTACGATATGCAAATACTCGCATTGAGATCGACTTGCAGAAACTAAATGAAAAAAAATTGAGAAACAAATATCTCACTAATTAAGGAAATTAAATATTATTTGATCACTACATTATTATTAGTATTATATTATCTATGTTTGCATACATGAAAAATAATGAATATAATAATAATTGTCTATTCTGTTTTAAATTCTCCCATCAATAATTGCTTGTAATGGGCCCAAATCAAATCTAAAGTTATATATTTTTATATGCGGCCCACTGGATTGTAATGTTTTTTCTAAGAGACCCGCAAGGTCATTTGGGTTGGCCACCCCAGATTTAAGTGAATACACTCTAAAGGGGTAAATGTTTATAAACGTCACGCGTGGTAAAGGAACACAAATGTTATTGGCAACAGTCCTCGTAATTTTGAACCAAGGATAAGGGACGAAGAGGACACCAAACTACCGCATCATGACAGTGAAAGGACTTAGAGCTTCGAGAGATTTAAGGAGCATCGTTCCCTCTACATGG
>BMAV01025255.1:241836-282977 GCA_019973955.1 Trichonephila inaurata madagascariensis | reverse complement strand
CATTTCGAAAGTAAGACAATACTTTTAGAAAACCTACCAAATAAAATAATTAAAAAATGTGAACTTATTTAATTCCCTTAATATGGATAGGAAATCAAGAGGGGGGAATTAAATAATCTGAGGAAGAATAACTTAAGTTAACTTAAAGTAAACAAATGTAAAATAACATAATTCGTAAAAAAATATTGATTACAAAGGCCATTTGTTCTCGAAAAACTAAAACGGGGGGGGGGGGAGGATGCTACATTTTTTTAAAAAATGGGTTTTCTGTATCAAACAGAAAATAAATATTCAAGCGGAATGTCAGTTACTATTTTATATAGCTTTTATTTAAAATATTATGATTTATGAAATAAGTATTAATTAATATTTTTATGAGACAAACTTAACTCATTTTAATTTTCATTTTAAAGGACTAGAATTGTGCGTAATATTTTACTATCGAGGAATATATCTATGTATTTTCAACTATACTTAGATAACCAAAACAAGACATTGATTTGCATATGATTATTTTAGTTTCTTCACCTAATCTTCAAAATATTGAGACTTTAGATACAGTCAACAAAATAAGTCCTTTGTGTAATTTTTATGTAGTTGTGTTTTCAGATTCCATTTAAATTCGTAATACTCAAGTATCCAAGTCTTAAATCTAGCAACTAAATAAACAAAGCAAAAAAAAAAAATCGAGGGTGATAAAATATTATTCAAAAATATACCTGTTTTCCGCAAAGGAAAATACAGTAAAATGAATGTATTGTATTTTATATAACAGATTCATTTGCTTAAAAATGTAGCGAAAATTTTCAAAATTAGTATTTTTGTCAAAAGTAGCTTCTTATCATTGTAACTATTTTACTCTAAGAGCAAACTTAAATTTACATATATGAAATATGCTTATACAAACATATAAATTTAAGGTAATTGTAATTACTAATTAAAAATCCCTGGTTCCTGTATAAATTTATTATTTTGTAATCTTCATTTGCGTAAACAATTATTAATTTAGTTCAGTGTTTCTCAAACTGTGGGGCGTGCCTTCTGGAGGGAAAGGTAATGCTAGGTGGGGGACGCGAGCATATTGAAAAGTCGAAAACAAGATATTATTTTAAAAAAAATTATTCATTTATTGAAAGGAAGCAAAGCAAAATACGTTCTAACAGAATAAAAAACAAATGACACTTTTACACTGATATAATGCTCTTATAAATGTATCAGAACTGCACAAAGTATTTGATAAATAATTAAACAATACTAAGTTTAGAACAAGTTAAACAATTAACAGGGACTCTATGGTATTGTGTGTCATATATAATATTACATACAAGATTTTATACTTATCTTTGATAATTTGTACGGTTTATACTTAAAATCGTATTGTAGACTTCCATACAATAATAAAGTTCAATACATTATTATTGCATGGAAGAGGAAATTTATGATTGAAAATTGGGTCGTAAATATTGAAAGTTTGAGAAGCACTGATTCAGTTATATATTAGTTTATTAAGAAATATATCCACTAAGCATAATTTTATACTTATACCCTTATTTAATATTAAATAGTTAATTCAATAAATCATTATTTACCATTTGTTTGTACATGTCTAATTACCATTAGTCATTATTTATCATTTATATGCTTATTCAATTCTTACTATTAGTTCACACTTTCCCTACATATATATCTTGTTCAAATTTTACATCGTTAATAAAATAACTTCTATTCTTCCATTTAAGTTCAAATACATTTTTTTAAACTTGTAGTGGGTGACACTTGATGTTAATACAGTTTTTTCAAATATTAATTCATTCATCAATGAATAACTAGTGACAAACAAAAATAATAGTCCAATACCATATATTAAAAAGGAAAATTTCTCGTTGTGTCCCCGTGCCACAATGGGTAGCGCGTTGGACTTCTAATCCAAAGGTTGTGGGTTCAAATCCCAACTGGGAGAATCCCACCTAATTTCTGACAATGTGATTTCTTTTTACTATACTATTTTATTAGAATAATTAAATTTAATTAATGAATAAATAGTAACACAAAAATAATAGCCCAACACCATATATACAAAGGATAATCGCTTTCTGTTTCGTCACTTAATATTGTGACTCCGCTATATATATATATATATATATATATATATATATATATAATGTAATTATGTAATAAAATTAATGTAATTATTTATATAATATAATTATTTAATAAAAAAGCAACTAAAATAAAAATTTTCTGTGTTGACCTAAGTAGTAATTGACTTAATTTTTTTTATATTACTTGTTTTTATGTATATTTGACACTATTAATTCATACACAACTGCTCTATTACATAAAAATGTTTCACTTACATATATATCACCAAAAAAAAAAACAACAACAAAATCCATACAAACATCTATTTCTGCAAAGTTTCTCTTACTGAGCAGAAGAGGCTATATTTTCCAAAACTCTTAGCAAGTAGCAGGCGGAAGGAACATCAACAACAACAAAACACAACACAACGAAAAAAAAGACCATTTTCTGGGCCGCGTCATTAGGTTAGCTCGGGGGAACAAATCACCCCAATGCCCTAAGAACTAAAACCAGCTCTCTCCATCAGTCCTTGGTGTCTAACGATCAACAAGTTGAGGCAGGATCGAATCCAATCGGAGGGTCGGCCTGAATCTTCGAAGGTCCATCAAACCCGTTCGCTTCCTCCCTGCATTTGGTCATTAGTGAACTGTTCAGACTTGGGGAAGAACTACGAAGCTGTTTATCACGGACTTTGTTGGGTAGTTTGGCCAGACTGGGATCTCTTTTGTTAGATCCTTTGCGAATGTGGGAGAGAAAGGGGTCTAAGTTTCTCTGGGAGATATCGAAGGAAATTGTCCATTAGATGGGTTTAGTGGTTTCTGGGATATCGTGTTAAGGATTAGGTGGAAGAAATAGTTGGTAATCAGCACAATTTGATTTTCAAAATTCTAAGCTGCTTTTTTTTTTTTTTTTAATTTGTTCATTTTGCTTTGTTGTTTGGGATTCAGTGAGGTAAGAAAGCGCTTCAATACAAGGAATAAATAAAATAATATTGATTGAGTTTCTATATGTGTTCAAAGATTGGAGGATAAATGGACAATCTACAAACTTTACCTTTAGAATAATGTGCTTTATGAGATTTCCAAATATATTTGGAAGCAATATTTATATATTTATTTATTTATTTGTCAATAAATTGTTATTAATTTGTGGAAAAAAAGGTTTCTATAGTAGGGATATACGATAGTACTTTTATTTCGCTGTGTGTTAAACATTATATTTAGGGTTCCGAAAACTAAAGCGATGGAATAATGATAGAAATTTAAAAACTTAGAGTAAAAATGTATTTACAGTTCTGAGGTTAAGAATTATGCTTTGGTTGTTTCATAGATATTTTAACCTAAATAAAGTAAAGTGTGATACTTGTTTATTTGAATATTACTTATCGCATAATAAAAAAGTGAGCACCAGTGAGTTGATTAAAATGTAAATGAAATAAAAAAAAAACAAATTTTGAATGCACAATTTATCGTGTACTTTTCCGCTTTTGATTATATTAAACTCTTACTATAGGTAGACATATTACGCCAATAAATAAGCTAAATTATTATTTCGAAAAATTGAATTATTATAGTTCCGATTATTGATAAATTAAAAAAGTTGATTATTCTAAAAATGTGTTTCGTTTTTTATGAATACATTTTTTTGCCATTCAATATATATATATATATATATATATATATATATATATAAAATAAAATAACAAATTTCGATTAAATATTAAGTTAAGTACTAATTTTAAATTTTTCATTAAATATCGTACGACAAACAATGCCAACATAAGAGTATTTCTCTCATTAGCATAGTTAGAGATTAAAAAAAAATGTAACAATATTGATAATAGGGTAAGCTAATGTACATGAAAAATAAACAGGAAAAATGTATCAACTTTTGTACTTAAGTATATTTTTTATCTTTTCAAAAATTTATAATAGTAACTTAATTAAAATTTTCATTAGTCATTATATATTTAAAGCAGCAAATTACTACAGTTAAATCTAAATGGTCCATCGTTAAATCAATTATTATAAATATATTCATGATTAAATTATTAAGGATTAAGATTAAGATAATATTAAACACATAAATACATATATATTTTCATTTTCATAAATTTACTATTAAAACGAGTGCCTCAATAATTGACAAAAAAGAAAAATAATTTCATTTTATTGCTTTGATCAGAATAATAATTTAAATTTGAATTAGTTTAAATATCATTAATTTTAACTATGGTAATTCTCTAATCATAAATACAGTTGAAAACAAGTGAAGATAATTTTAAGAAATCCAAAAACGATGATAGAATAAGGCGTGTGTTGCCAAAAGAGAATTAAAATTTTCATCTGAAATCCTTCCCTCCAAAATCGAAAATAATAAATGAAGTTAAATTCATAAATGATCGACTTTCAAACTGCCCCATGCATTACCGCCATCTGCGGCTTAATAAAGAATCCTTCATCTTGTGATTGTTCCGAAATTCCAATCAATATAATGACGAATACTTCCATCCAGGAAGATAGAGCGCAAAAGCAAATAGCATTTTCTTTTTGCTTGTCTCGTAACTCCGGCGTAAGTGGTCGAAAATCAGCAACTAGCTGCTGTTGCCCGAACACTTTTCCCTTGACTTGTAACAGAACATCGTGGAAGTAGTGGGCTTACATAATAACGTTAATGCTTCCGTCCTAGTCTCGGTAATGCAATACCAATACACCAGGACCGGACCGTGGGGAGGGGGGCAGAGACTGAACCGTTAGTCAATTTGAGCCACGGAAGCGAGAAGTCATCAGGAAAACCCTCCGCCCGTTGAAGACTTCTGGCAGAAGGCCCAAGTACAACCCAATGATCAATAAGTTCCATTGGTAATTTTTTTTTCGTTCTTTTTTTCTCTGTGTTCCATTTTTTTTTTCTCTTCTTCCTCGATCCCTCTACAGGTTGCATTCGAAAGAGATGGATAAAAAAATAGAAATAAATACCATAGAAGAGAAAGAAAGAAGAAAAGAAGAAAANAAAAAAAAGAAGAAATATAAGGAGGAAGAAAAGGCGAGATTGATCACCACTCCAAGTCGAATGTCACGCCTGTGACTTGGCTGCAGCGTCGTTTATAAAAAGAACCGAACGTCGAAGCGCATTTGCTTCATGCGCCGCGGTGCAGTAGAGATTCGGCGGTCGTGTAGAAATATAGTTCCGTTGAAAAATCGGGGCAAAGATGACATGAACTTCCAGTTTTTGAGCCCTAAACTCGATAAATAAAGATAAACACCCAAGTTTTGAGCCTGAGATATGGATTTGGTGGAAGGGAAAAAGAAGCGATGAAGATTTAAAGATTTTATTTTTTTGTGCTGTTTTTTTGAATATTATAAATAATAAATAACGTTTTTGTAAGCATGATCTATTCGTGTGTTCCATATGCATATTCACTAGTATGAATAAAGTATTATCGAGTATTGAAGTTTGATACAACTTTTGTTTGTTAAGAGGATTATGTAACAATAGTTTTACACTTCATTAAGAGGTGTTAGAAAGCTAAAATCTTATTTTTTTTTAACAATTTGAGATTTTTACATT
This sequence comes from Trichonephila inaurata madagascariensis, assembly GCA_019973955.1. NCBI lineage: Eukaryota > Metazoa > Arthropoda > Arachnida > Araneae > Nephilidae > Trichonephila > Trichonephila inaurata. The sequence goes on along the minus strand of BMAV01025255.1, from coordinate 277,328 downwards.
TTCAAATTGTATAGATTTTAACCTTTCTAAAACTATTTTCTTTAACCTTTGGAGAAATTAGAAGCCTTTTAAACCTATTTTTAAATAATCGTTGAAACTGGGCTACGCTTATTTGAATGGCAAAAAATGTAAACAAAGTACTTATTTTTACTTAAAATTTGTGAACGCCTGATATAAACCAAAACATGTATCTTTTATTGTAAACTGAGCCTTTTATTTTTTATTTCCAAGCTGATTATAGAAGTATTACTGTATACATTAAAATCCAATTTATCTCAAAATGTAAATTTTGATGTTCGATGTACCTCTTCTGAAAAATTGCAGTTCACAGGTATGTAAGTTTTGTATGATATACTTATAATGCTGGCTAATATATACAGAAATGAGTTTTTTGTAAAAAACTCAAAAATTTATTTTTTACAAATTTTTTTTTATGGGAATAATGGGTCAAATTTCACTATGTTTGATAAAATATTTTATAAATTATGAAAAAATTAAAAATTTGCTAAAAGCTCATTTCAGTATAATGAGAAAGGTGTACTTTAATTGTGTGAAAAATTTCAAACATGTACATGTAATAGATTTTGAGAAAAGGTACATCGAAAACGGCCAATTTAATATTGTCGGTATAGAGGTTTCCTACTGCCCTTAAAGTTTAAATTTTAAGGAGAAGCATATTTACAAGTATACTTATCATTCTATGGAATAAACTGAACAATATTATAACTCACTTATTACAAATATTAACCTAATTAAAACAAATCGTAAAAAAATTAAACATGATCACTGTATTTTAAATTGGGGTGTGTTTAATTAAAATTTAAGTATATTTAAAATGTTTATATAACTCTTTGAAACAGAAATATACAAATAAAATATAAAATTATTTGTTATTAAATATTAAATTAGCTTAATTTTAATACCTTTGAATTCTTCTCTTAAAGGTAAATTTATTTTTAGTAACTATCTAAAATTTTAAGAACATTTAGTATTTTGATCTTTATCCAAACAAAATTTTTCTGTTAACAATATTACCTTTTTATATTTGAAATGTTAAACATTTTGCGTGTTACTTTAACTTGTTTTTCACTTTTTGTCTTTATTATTTATGAAGGTACAAATGATCGTGAAATATTTGATTTAAGAACCATTTGAAAAAAATTTACTTTCTAAGTTCTAATTTTATAAATTACATTAAAAAAACTACGAATAAAAAAAGTTATCCAAGTATATCATAGATTTGAAGAAAATAAGGCAATTCCAGACCCAATTTTTTTATTCGCTCAAGTTGTTGCAATTAATTTTAATTGCTGTAAAACACCTGTAAACACAATTGTTCTAATCACTTATTGTAAACAGTTTTATAGATGATAAGAAACATGATGTATTTTTTTCAAAATGTTTATTTATATACTGTGTTATAAATCTTTTAGTAATTCCAATTTCTGTAATTCCCACTAACGTACTTTATGAAACAGAAGGATTTCAAAAAATCGATTTATTTTTTTTTTCTATCATAAAGTTGAAGATAAAGTATCAACTTATTTTGATATAATTATAGGAAAAACCAATTTATTTTTAAGCGAAAATAAATATGAGATACGTTATAATCGAAACATTTTTCATTTGTTTACATTTTTAGTTCAAGAAATTAGCAAACATCCTTTGTTTTATGGCAACATGTTTCGAGCTCCTCCCCCCCCTCCCCTTTTTCTTATCAGAGTAAAAATTAATAGAAAAACGTAGAAAAAATTCTACGAACGTTGGAATATTAGTGTCATTGTAGTGTTTAATATTCATATTAATTCCCTTTAGTTCAATAATAATTAGAAACCAGTGCCTTAAATATTTATTTTCATTTGGCTAGCATTATTTTGTTTTTAATAAACTGTGGTAATAATATACTTTTGCACAATACTATATAAAAGGTAAAACTGTGTTTTAACTTTAACTCTTAATGTTAAACTCACTTAAGATACGTAAAGAGTAAATATTTCAAGTTAAAATAATATTACCTATAGTTACAATAAACTAATAAACATGATAATCAGTGGCATACGGATACATAAATTTAAGGACATTAAAGAACTTCTGAAGAGGGTGCGAGAGAGAGGGACTGTGTTAAATTTAAATTATATTCACAAATGAAGTTCACGAGGCAAGCTAGAGAACAACTACAAAACTCATCGAAAAAATATTTAAGCACTAATTGTTCTCGTTTCCCACTTAAAGAGCCAAATATTTTTAATTCTAGCAACTTAGAAATACACGTGTTCTTACGAGAAAGGTGTGAAATGGGTCACAACAGACAATCAATTTTACTTAAAAGAAAGATTCTGTTTAACCAAATTATAGAAATGGGAAAACGATTCTTACAATGGAGTTACATTTTAAACATATTAAAATATTCAAAACTTGCTACACTGTACGATTTGTGTTTGTTACAATTGAGCATAATTGGATTAAATATTAACAGAGATTATGTAGTAAGACCTTTTTTAAATCATAAATTATTTATCGGTAATCAGATATAAATATCCTGGAAATATTTAAACGTGCTTCTTTATAATGTTTTTTACTATCGCAATTTATAATTTAGTTACATTGTTCTATTTTTTAACTTCGAAAATTGCTTTATATTATTAAATATGGATGGGAAGATAATACTTTAGTTATTCTTTTGTTTATTTACGGCTTTAATTTAAAAATATGGCTGCAAGATTTAAGCTATCATACTCAACAATAAATAAATTATAGTGCAAAAATTGATAGCCTCATGAATCAAACACTTTTTTTCATAGTTTTTTTTAAAACTTAAACATCTTTCATTTACTCATTTTTATTTTTTTAAGCGACAGCAATGAAGATATATTTATTTCATTGCGTGACGAAATAAATTAACGAATTCCGTCGTATTAAATAGAGAAGTACTTATTAGAGAAAAACACGCTAAAGAAATACTGCCAATGTGCGACTCACAATGATTACAAGAATTGTAAAACAATAAACAGAATTTAAAAAAAAATGAATCCATGAAATAATATGATCGTTTAAGTTATTTTTGCAATGTTGATTGTATTTTCAATATGTGGTTTTGAGAAAACTATGCTTCTTAATGGAAAATGGTTTACCATCATTTGATCTTCAATTAAAATATCACTGTCAGAAACATAAAAAAACTATGTGAAGCTTATTCGAATATCCGATACATGGTTTTGATTGCTTTAGTAAAAATATTTTTCAGTTATCCATTTACATTTCTATCACGATCATACACCATCTGTGTTCATTTTTCCCGCACACTTCCAAATACATAACATAAATAAAAAAAAATTATGTTTAAATCCCCTTTACCCTGTAGACGAATTCAACTAAAACTTGGAAAATAAATGTTTAATCTTAGAAACACATTATTTCCAATAACAATAAGTAAATGATTTCATTCAATGAACAGAATTGGATAATCGATTTACTTTAAAAGATTCTTGCCGAGGCACATTCTTGTAAATATTTAGTGTTGCAAAGACACGACGGGGACAGGCAAGTAATTGCAAAGGGCTTTTGAGCAGTCAAATACCTCATTCAGAAAGTTTAGAAAACTACTTTCGGAGAAGAAATAATGCTAATTTATCAGATTAGAAGATAAATGGGGTGTTTTGTTCTTACCTGAACAATGCGAAGTATTTCCAAAGCACTTTAATTGCACTTTGAGTTGATCCCATAGTGGCACATTCTGAATTTCTGCTTTGTGTTCCCGCGTGCAGGATATTAAATTGGTAACTGAACAATCCAGCCTCTCTCTCTCTATCAGCCATTCTACCAATTATTTCAAAATTGGACAATGATCGTAAAAGTAAAATCTCTTAAAGAATGTCTATGTTTGAATCCCTTATTTGCATTAGTTTAACGTTATAGTACATGGTGGCAAAAGTAAAATCTCTTAATATAGATTCATACACAGTCTTTACTGTTAATGTAGAATACTTTTGGATGCGAAGTTAATTTCATTTCTCACCAGGTTTGGTGAGCTTTAAGTAGCTTAAGTTATATAACCTTAAGTTAGGCCTAATATGGCGATTAAAAAATCGAGCTCTTGACGTCCATAAATATACTGCCTTAGTTCTATGTCATGTGGTAACTGTATTTTTAGTTATGAACTTAAAGACTTTTGTTGTTTGTGATCCAATCAATAACTTCCTAAACGTTGTAGTACTATTTGGAATTAATTCTAAGGAAATACTTGTTAAAAATGGCAAACCATATTGCTATGAATATAGTGATATTATCAAGTGAATTAAAAGTATTGATAAATATACTTTATTCTCTGTTACAATATCTGATCTATATCTTGATAAAAAAAATCAATAGAATATTTTTCATTTCTTTAATTAGTTATATGTTTAAAATCATTACTAATATTATCAAAAATCTCAATTTAATATGTCAAATGATAATAACTGTGCATGCCAATATTATATATGTATTCACGAGGAGTATGAAACATCAATTAAATAATTTAATATATTTTGGGCAATTTCTAAGATTAGTGCATTCTTAATTACAGACCGAATTTTTACAAGAATATTGTTTGTTAAAGAACCATTTCAAAACCTTACCTTAATAAAAAATTAAGAGAAAAAAATTCTTTTTCATATTTTCCCAAGGAATGTACTTGCTGATATTCTAAGAATTTCTATATAAAAATGTTTTTCTAATTTTATTAGCAACGAGAACTAGAAGCATATCTTGTTTTGGATAACTTTTTACAGCTTATTTTATTTACTTATTTATTTTTTTGAATTCGCTTATTTTTTTCATACATTACTTACAATGAGTTTTTAATTTATAGTGACCATAAGAACTGCAAAATTCCTCCAACAGTGAAAAAATTAGTATCAAATTTCTTACTCCAAATAGTAACGTAAATCTTTTCTAAAAAGTAATAGTTACATTAGCTTACAAAGAAATAAATGAAATTATAATTAATAATCGGTAAAAATTTGTGAAATTACTACAATTTTGATAAAGTACATGAAAATATAATTAGTGGTTTTTATCAAATTATTTCAATTACTTTGTTAATGTATTGAATACACTATATGTGATGACATAAATGTGTAACATAAATATTGTAACATTATATTGCAACATAAATATTGTTATATTATGTTGTAACATAAATTTCTTAAAAAGGCAGAGATGCATATCACAAAGAATTTATTTACGTTATTACTAAGATGTGAAGTGCTTTTTGTTTAATATATTCTTTATTTAAGATTTGGTTTAGTAACTAAAACCCTAGAATCTCATATATTGCATTTGCTTAAAAATACACAAGCTATTCTTTAGAAGATAAACATAATTAAAATTAGCATGCTTATGGTAATGCTGTAAATTTTCACCGGAAATTACTTAATGTGTTTTTATGCAGATTTAATACGTATTTACATTAGGAGATCAATTGAGGATTTTGAAATACGGATAAAGATTTGCTCGAAATTTACTTCAGAATTTCAACAATTACATGATGCAAATGTTAAGGAATAAACATTTTTACGAATTAAAGCAAGAAAAACGTTATTATGATGCAAATGCACTCATAATATCTTTAAAAAATTAGTTGGGTAGAATGTAAGAATTAAAACTTGAATTGAAGCTTTGAAAAGTAATGCGTAATGATAAAAAGTCTAGACTAGGGAGTTGCTATTTGCAAAAAATAGGCTTGATTTTCTTTATAGTATAACAGTTGTGAATTTAACAAAACAATAGCGTAATTTGCATTTCGGACTCATGAGTACATTTTGAATGAGAATAATTCTTTTAAATTACTTTAAAATAATTAATAATTACATACATATAGATACAAATTCAAATTTATCTTTAGTATTTTCACTTTGTTGCAAATTTAAGGCACATACTACGATTTATTTGATGAAACTCTATCAAAAATTAAATATTTTTTTAAACAAAATTATATTTCATATAGATTTTAAGAGGACTTGGTGCCCCAAAAATGCCCTACCTATCGTTTTTTTTTTATTTTTATTTAATCTTATTCTTTGCATTATTATCGTTCGATTGATATATCATTTGTGCAAGTCGGAAAGTTAGAAGTTGAATAAAACTTCATTTAAGGTATGTGACTACCTTCGGAGCACTTTTTTTGAAATATATAAATTTTTAACGAAATAAACACTTTTTTAGTTGAAATAGGGCATAAAACTAGGAATTCAAGTACAATTTCCACAAAATTAAAAATAATTTTGGATATATTGGGAATTTTGAGTGAAATTTTAGTGAAAAATTGCAGTTACGGTAAGGCTTGTATTGAAAATTCTAATAACTATATTTGAATAATATTTATTCGGTACATAAATAACATCCTTATTTATAATTAGAACTATAAGATTTGTAATATTTTTGAAAGTTTTTGAAATATGTCATTTTTTATGCAAGAACTCAATTTTTTACAAGAAACTAATGTTATTTTCTCACAAAAAGTGCAATAAAATACACAAATATATACACAGAGATTAGGTAATAGTCTAGACTGCAGATACATCTAAATAAAGCATTTTCTGAAAATTCCAATTCAATATCTTAAAAAGAAAACCTTTAGTGAACTTTACCGTGAAACAAGAAATTGAAAAATATAGTTTTCCAGAAAATGCATTTAAAGATTTTAATACAGTATAAAAAATTTTCTACTAGCTGTACATTTTTTAAATTCACCATATTTATAGGTCAAGACCACTTTAGCTTCATGTTTAACTAATTTGGACTTTTTTTAAAACTTTTTGATGTTTTCTGGAGAGTTTTATAGATTATAACAATTGTCATTTTTAGTGAAATTTTGATGAAAAATGGCAGTTACACAAAATTCTAACAAATGTATTCAAATAATATTTATACAGTACGTGCATTATATCTTTATATGTGTTAGAAATTAAAAGATTTGTAATACTTTTGAAAGTTTTTTTAAATATGCCAAATGTTATGCAAAAACACGATTTTTTAAAAAATTAATGATTTTTTTTTTCATAAAAAAGCAATAAAGTACATAAATATATACACAGAGATTAGATTTTGATTCATAATACAGATAGAGCTAAATAAAACAGGTTGTGAAAATTTCAATTCTATATCTTAAAAACATTTTGCGTAGGGATCTACTTCCGGTTTTGTAAACTTCATTTCCGGTTTTCTAATTATGCTATAACCTTGCTTCTAGATATAGTAGAAACAAAAATAAAATATTTTTGGAATCTTAAATGTATGGGCTATGAAACAAAATCATAAAAGAAATTTTGAAAAATATTCACCAAAACGGCGAATTTTGGGTAGTCACATACCTTAAAAACAAATTCGGCAATTCGGCCACGCCGCCTTTTTAGAAAAAAAGCTAAAAAAAGTGTTATGATAAGAAAATCTATTTTATAAAGAGAAATAATAGCTATACAAAAAGAATGAGTAATATATAAAGCAGAATATTTCTGTGGCAATAAAATAATGCATAATTTTTCTTCTTTGTGAAATGTGTGCATGTAAAAGTTTTGAATTGATGCATTTTATATTAATAATTTCATAATTTCAGTTCTTATTCCTGATATGTTTTTCATACAAATGTAATACTTTAATATTATGTGAAGAAAAAACTAAACTTTCTGTCTGATAGAAAAAAAAATTCTTTAACATTTTTCTTGTGCAATTAATACCTTCATAAAATTGCTCATTTATAAAAATGTATGGGTTGAAACAACACGAAAATGCAATTATTTTAAAGAAAAATATATAACTAATATCTATAAGTGGTATTTTAAGTTTATTTAAGCTTATTATAAATTTTTTTCAGAATTATAAACTTTAAAGGGGTTTTTCTCAGTTTGTGTTTTTCAAAACGTTAGTGCATTCAAAATGCTACTCCTCCCACAACTATTTACCAATCATTTCCATTTTTTTCCCTGTGTGTTGCATATAAAGCATGTAACAAACTTAGGGATTCATTTTGCTGTAAACTGAATACTTTTTTAAAAAAAAATTAAAATGTGAGAAATATTGGCATTTTCGTTGATTTTTAGCATGCATATCAACGTTTTATTTTTTTTTTTTTTCTCAAAAACGAATTGTTATCGTGAAATCGATCCCTAAAGTTGCTTATAACATCCATAAAATTTTACAAAAAAATTTCAGGTCAAAAAATTAATAATTACAGAAGAAGTAGAATTTCAAAATTTTCCAAATTTTCTTCAAAAAAATTTAAATTTTAAAATTGTGTAAATAATATGTGAAAATTTTCATCTCGTATCATTTTCTGGAATAGAAACATTATATAAAATGTTAAAATATAATTTTTAAATGCATAAAGAAAAAAAGTAATTCAAAGGGTACCAAGTCCTCTTAATATCCCACAAAATTTGATATCTCTAAGTTGAAAAGATCCAGAATTGGGATAACTTTCATGTTCGAGTTGATATTCACATCTCAATAGTAAATAAAAACTTTAGTCTCAGAACAAAAATATCACTAGCTTTTCTTCATTAATTTTTTTCTATTGTGTCATTGTTTTTGATATTTTTGTAACTATAACAGTTAATATATGTAACGAAAGTAGGTATACATTCTTGAGTCACAGTACTACTTATTTTTTTAGAAAAAAAAAGAAATTTTTTGTTTATATATACTAAAGGATTTTTAATAAGTATTCATAAAAAGTTACTTTATGAATTTCAAACATGTTATCACAAAATATATACCAACTTTTATTGTAAATAGTTTATGTATTTGTAAATCAAATTTCGTGTGTGTGTTGGTTGCTGTAGAAGTAACTTTATAAATTCACTTCATAAATTTTAAAATTTTTATAAGAAAAATTAAATTTTTTGCTTTTGTAGTTATTTTGAACACAAATCCTATTTTAAATATTATAGATACATATGCTTCTAGCAAAAAAAATTTGTATTAGGAAAAAAAAATTATATAAACTCTGTATCATGTCCCGTCAATTATCATCATATCCATAAATAATAAAAAGTTCTTTCATGATTTGCTAATACAGACAAACAGAACTGTTATTACAATGCACAGTGCACGAATTGTTGAAAAAAAAATTAATTATGAATCTCGTATTAATAAAATAACAATAAATGTTGCAGAAAATACTAGGCAAAAATTTAATATTTTCACATTTAACATTGGTTATGTGTTAAAATAAATAATGTTATATAAGATATCCTCAGTTTCAATGATGGAAAGGATCAGAAAAAAATTATATTATACTTTATATTAATAATATCCATTTTTGTAAGCAAAATAAAACAATTGTTAGGAATTTTGTGTAATGGATGCTTCAAATAGTGCAAATAATTTATAGCTGAATATGTAATACCTTAATTTTCCTCTTTGTTGTATTTATTTTATGCTAAATTAGGAATATTCGCAAGAAATGCCGTTGCTTATTTTTTGATAGCGATTCAATGGAAGCTTGGTGAAATGTTGGCGATAGAGCTAATTTGGTACATTTTTGGCGAACATGTTGACGACCATTTTGGTGAGTTAGCGACTAAATGGATGCTTCTGAAAATTACAGGAGAAATCTTTTTATGTCACGTTCTATGACATAAGCGGATCTTTCTCGAGAGATCCGTGCAGACTATAAATTGGAGCTGCTCGATGAAGTTGAGTCTGTATTGTTTTGACCGTTGAAGAGTTGAATAGCGATTAGTTGCTAAGATCGAGCGAGAGGCTTTCAAATAATATTAATCTTTACGTATTTGTATTTTTAAATAATAGTAGTTGTGTTTGAGTGCTGTAGAAGGTATGAAGAGCTAGCTTCTGGGATTTATTTTGCAAATTTTGTCGCTGTATCATGTGCTAAACGGATTGTTCGTTCACAATAAATTTTCAGCGTTCTTAAGAAAGTTTTTTGCTCTTTGAGTCTGATTGCATACGATTCTCGAAATCAGATAAACTTAACAATATATAAAAACAAAATGTATGTGAAATAAAAAAGTAAATACAGTCGGACCTCTATATAACGAAGTCGCTAAATACCGGAAAAAAGTTCATTATATGAAAAATTCGTTATATAGAGGTTCATCTTTTGATATACTTTATAAACCACATAAAATCAATTTTAAATTCATACAGACTATCTATTAAAAAAGTAATTAATCACACCTTTTTTTAAAATTAACATATGTTTATTTTATACATCTTAATCCGTCAAAAAAAAACAGAAAGAAAAACAAGAATGTTGAAGAATTAATTGTATTTTTAATATTAAGAATATGATTTTATACTAAAATTAATGAATTTTAAGGACATTTTATAATTTAAAGCATACAAGTAATATTAAATATACTTTATTTTATAATTAGAACACGGGGATATGGGACAACTACACTGAGGATGAAAGAGGATATCGAAGATATCTCTAGTAAACTGGGCAATAGGGTCATGAGTTGCACTTGTTGGATGAAACGTCCAGAACTCTAATGCTCTCGACGAGTTAGGATCTAATAAAACCAGTTCAAGATTTATGACAACCATAAAATGTGTTAAAGAGAGAATAATTTTAAATTTTTTCAGAAATACTTGTAATAAAAGGGAGAACAAAAATTGAATCACAAAAGAAAAAGTTCGTTATATAGAAAATACACTTCGCTATAAACAGGTTATTTCATGAAGAAAATGGTGAAATGTTCAAGGTTCCAGTAAAAAGTTCGCTATATGGAAAAATTTGCAATATAGAGGTTCGACTGTATATAAAATATTGATGTTATTAAAAACATTTAATATTTATTTAACTTAAGATCAATCTTATAAATACATCCTTTATTCTTACATTCTAATTTTATCAGCTTCAACTGTTAAGATTCGATCCAGTTTTAAACACTTTAAATTAAAACAGCTTCTCTAGTTATTTAAAAGAATTTCTACAAAGCTAAAAGTAAAAGAAAATTCTCTAAGATGAATAGCTAAATATTTATTTTGTTTTATTTAGTTCATAGGTGACACCATCACTTCATTGGCTCAAAAATCAAAATTGAAACTGTGGTTTTCAATTAGTGGACAGGTTTAATCTCGCAGAATGGAAAATGTTCTTTTGAAGAACAGGTACTTTTGGATTCGACGCGATATTGCGAAGAACACACACATCCGTAATTATGTAAATTTTAGATCTTTGGGGAAAGGGATGACAAATGAAATCTTAATTGGATATTCCTTTTAATGCGATGTAGATTAGATTTATTAACGCTTCGTATGATTTTATTGCTGAGAATCATTGTTATTCAAATGAGATACGTGAAGGCTTGCGAATTTTAAAATAAACCACAAACAGTTTTCTGTGGTATTTTGTGTCATTTTGTTTGTTTGCATAATACTTTGTTGTCGGCGTAAAGTGAGTTGAATAAAAACGACAGCCACACACACAAAAATGTCGTCTTGAAGCGCTGCATTTTCTCATCTCCGAATCGTTAGAATAAAATTTTTCAATTTATATAGATTTATAGGTAGACTTTTTCTTAAAAGTACCCGAAATTTTAAAAGTGAAAGAGGAAAAAGATTTATTTGTGGATAAACTTTGCTACTCATTCATTATATTTTCCTTCAATTCAACCCAATTGTTAAATATATATATTTTTATAAACATTAATAGAAGTATATTTTGACAATGAAAAAAAGATAATTAATTTAGAGCGTTAACGTCCACTTTTATAAGTTGATATTATTAATATATACCTGTGGTTTTTTTTTAATTATGACCACTGTAACTGTTATCCCCGAGGTCTATTCCCTCTTACTCGAGTATTCATCCGTCTCGTCAAATTGGCACTTTTAGTTAGAACATTTCCATGCAAATTTAAACGTCTCTACCGAAGACTATTTTGATAGTAAGTGAGAAAGATCAAATAATACAGAAGATTATAGAGAATCATAGATGTTGTGGACGATATTGCGACAATAATTTAGTGACTGAATAACAATTGCGTAGCTTCTTGGAAGCTACAAGATCTCAGAGGATTTTCCTTCGGCAAGTTTGAAGCATTGCATCACATTTCAGATTGGTAACAATTGCATCTTACCCTTTAGTTTGTCTTGTTCACATATCGCGTACTCATTTCTAATGATTAAATTAGGAAAAAAGTAAGTTATTGAAAATACCTATTTATAATTATTTCATGTCCAATTTAATAGCTTCTCCATTAAATCGGACTTCTGGTACTTCAAGATCACTTCAACCAACACTAGGAGGATGTACCATGAAACCACAAGTTTTATGCAAAGAAGATATTGCGCCACTATGTTTTCATTTGAGGGTTAAGGCATAGAAGAGAAGATAGAGCTCATGATGCATTAGTATAGACTTGTGAATATACAGACATGTTTGGAGGATTTTGGACGTGAAATGATAGTAGAAACTCGGATGAATGAAGTAAGAAACAGCAAAACCGCAGTATTCGTAAAATGTTCACAAACAGCTGTAATGAAAGAGCATATAGGCGGGAAAATCTAGTTAATAATTGATTCTGAGCATACAAATTATTTTTCGTCACAAAATGGTAAAGATTGTGGCAGAAAAAGTAATTTTCCGAATTGAGAATCCTAACAGTGAAAAAAACTACTACTGATTCAAGCAATGATTGTTTTAAATTATATGTCAATGCAGTGATCGCTGCACGATGTATCGTACGGGCGATGAAGCCCGAAGATAAACACCGTTGATTCTACAGCAAACAAGATAAAATGTCTCAAATTCACTGATGGATACACTCAAGGATTGGTCATTGGATGATTGGGAGAAGAAACATGGTTCGGTTAACTAAATTAAATTTTGCAGGTAAACCAACTTTACATACATTGCTACATCAGTTGAAGCTGGTAAAAGCAAAGTAATCATGTTACGGCAATGTTTTCCTGGCAGGCTTTGGGCTCTTTATTTAGTGTGCATGTAAATTTGAATCAGACATCATACCTAAGTACCATCATACCTACTTCATTTCGTTGATTTGGTTTTCAAATCTCCAGATCTTATTTGTAAAGAGAACAAACATATGGGAGGAAGTTCAAAGAGCCAGTAGACCTCTAGATACACACTCCTCTACTCTTACATTATCGGAAAGTGCTATACTTAAGCTTAATACTAGGTTTAACAAACAGCCTACCAACATTTCGAAGAGTTCATGCCAAAAAGAATCGAGACTGTTTTAAAAGCGAAAGATGCTCCAACGATATAATAACGGGGTGGCTATAATGAAGTGGTCATTCATTATATGGGCAAAATTTAAGCTTATAAGTTAATGTATGGTATTCACTCTATTATTAAAGTAATGGGAGAACTATGTAAGTAAATATAAATGCAGGAGGAAACTTGCTTTAAATTACGGATTTTTTTATTTTTTTGGTATCATATCAGGCGTAGTCAGAAGAATGCTAAATGAATTTTCTGAAAGAAAACATCTTCTAATTCTAAGCTATTTTTTGATAATTAATGTTTTCACATAACTTTGTCAAGATCAAACTATTTGCTGACTTTGAAAAATGATACTCTCAAAAGCGAGAAATATTTCAAACTTTTTTTTAACTTTCTAAGTTTCTGAGCACTATTTGTTAGAAACTTAGAACTCATAGAAAATTATATATAGAATATTATATTAGAACTATATATATAGACAATTCGTTCAAAAGTTAAATCTTCTGTTTGTAAGTTTTAATGAAGTATAGTAGCAGGATGGATATAAAAAGTTAATTTTACTTGTTAATGTGCATATCATTATATATATAATGATGTGCACATTAATTAAAATGTGTTATATATAATCGTTTTATATATTAAATAAAATGCACACTAGATGAAAATCCCTTCGCTATTCGTGAATATTAAAATAATAAGAATATCTTTAATGAGAAAAATCTGAAATCAAACTAAAATAAATAAAAGTAATAATTTTATGCCTCCAAAAACCCATTCAGTAAAATTTTGTTTTACACTTGATATTAAATAAATAAGCAAGATTTTTCTAAATCAGAAGAAGCTATGATGTAACAAAATTACAAAGTTCAATATATTTATTTTTATGACACCAAACTTCAATACTTAAATTGTTTCTTTTGAAGAATTTTGCATTCTGATGTTTAAATGCAATTTAATAAGATTACTTTTCACAAAATTTTAAGTCCTTATTTTCTTTTAATATGACTCGTTTTTACAAGTTCACTTTGACTTCTTAGATACCAAAAGAAAACAATGTTATTGAGAATAGTATTTTCTTGTCTTGTGATTCAAAAACATATGTTGAGTGGGATTTGAAAATATCGGAATTAATTCCTTTGCAAACCATCTTATATTCTATCGTAAAGCCCCGGACATTTTTAAGGTAGTCATGTGGAATTATAAATGATTTTTTGGAATTAAAAAAAGTCAATTATATTATTGTTTCATTATAAAAGATATTTAGAAAAGTTCTATGCTATATCTTGTATTATTTTGAAATGTACTTACTTGTATTTCCAGTTAAATATAAAATTATTCAATGTAACTAAATCTTTGTTATCATCACAAAAGTAACTTCAAATATATAAAAATGTATTATTATGTTACGTAATAATGTTCTTAGTGTGATAAGTAATTTGATAGTTGAAAACAATGAAAGAAATTTAAATAAATTTTTTTTTAAAAATTACAATTGATTATCATGAACTGCCTGAAAATGTGGCTTTTTTCTTCACTGATACAATGATTAAAAAGCGATTAAATTTTTATTGTTAACATTGTTAAGATTTTCAAAGTTTAAAAGCTAATATTGAGATAAAAATTCTGTTTTTAATGAAAAATAAATCATTCACAAATTAGTTCTTTTTTACCTGATTCCCGTAAAAATAAATAACGATTAAATGTCAGATTTAGTACATCTTTTTTCTGTCATTGTTTCTCAAAATATACCTGACAGTATTAAAACTCTTACCATTATGCTAAGTAATTTAAGGTATCCCCGACAACGTTTTGAACCATGATTTTGAAAAAGCGTATAAATGGATAATATTTATGATATTTAGTGTCAATTAGATTAGAAAACGTATATAAAATTGTTTTAAGAATATTATTACAATAAAAAAAATATTTAAGTATAGTATTTTGACAAAAAATTAACATAGAATGACCCATTTTCAACACATTCTCTTTTTATGAAAAATGCTTCTATTATTATAATATTTAGCCTGTACATACCTTAGACCCCTGTACAGAGGATGAACTAGAATTTTTGAAATATGTGGCTTATAAGTGGATTTATCCATATTTTACTACAACAGAGGGGAGAAATTTTAAGAAAATAACTCTGATAATTATTTCACTGGGTAGTGACTAAGAAAATAATGTGAATTTTTCAAAAATCTTAGTTCAGACTCTCTGGAGAAGTCTTTACTTTATATGAACACACACACATACAATATTATTATTATGGAAGGATTTTTTTTATTAAAGGAGAGTGTTTTGAAAATTGGTTATTCTAAGTTAATTTTTGCCAAAATATTTTATTTAAATAAGTTATTTTTTGTCATAATGTTCTTAAAACCATTTTGTACATGTATTCTAATCTTAGTGACACTTAATATCATGAAAACTATCCAATTATGCGCTTTTTTAAAATCCCGGTTTCGAGCGTAGTCGGATACGTTAAAAGAAAAAAGTATTTTTAAGATGACTGAGTGAGAGTCACATACACACACAAAAACAAATCACCGTCGCACTAAAAAAATGCACCAGAGCTATTGGCGACGGACCTTGTAATGTTGACCCATGAACACGCAATGAGAACAATACTTGAGCTGTTACTCCTTTCCTAACTTCCACACTAACGGGAAAACATTTGAGCCTCGACAGATTTAGCATGCATCGGTCTCCCTTCTATACGTTGTGTCTTCAGCGTACTGTGCTCGAACTCACGACACGCCAAATACGAGTTCGTGACCTTGACCACTATGCTACCCTTTTTAAGAGAAAACGTAAAAAGTCATTTATATGCCACTCAAGGATGAATTTTTCAACTTCTCACCTCCATTCTGCTCCCAACTCCAGGCACCAGTCAGCCACACTTACTCTCGCTTGGCATATATTGTTTGTCTAAGAACCAGCCTATAAGCTCTAGGCTTCTTCTACTGTTATGAAGTCGGTCGAAGAGGGGACTGGTCAGAGGACCAGAAGAAAAAGCAACAGCTGACGCATCAGCTGACTGTCAGCACGTACCAACAGCCAATCTCAGGTTGTTTCCTCTCACCAAGGACTGCTACTCCCTCAGGCACCATTAACAGGTATTATATGGAATAGAGGCTCGCTTTGCGAGCCATATGCCCAGCGACATTCAATGACAGCGGCAACAGTCATTTATATTTCAACCTCTGAAATTTGTAATTTATGTTTTTTTAATACAGTTGTGTGAGGTCTTCACCTCTTTCTTTAGCACCTAGATATGTACGAGGTAGGGAAGAAAATCTAGCCATGATGCAATCAATCTATTTATTGATCACACAATATAACGACACAAATTCAGTTAATAACAGTAAGAAAATGTCTCGTTGCGAATTGCGGAAGTGGAACAACGACGAAATACACGGACTATTAGGAGACTATCAAACTCAAACCTTACTTTTATAGGATCTAATCTATTATCCGATTTAATCTAATATTAATTTAATCTCAGAGATCAATCGTCACTTTAAATCTTTCTCCTAATAAGTATTTAATCTCAGTAATTCAATAATAATACCTGTCAGTAACAATCTTAACCTTATTTCTGGTTTGCATTTACTCCTATCTCTGTTCTAGCTAGAAAACTTCGACTATATATAGTAAACTTAATTTGCATATCACGATTTCTTCTTCCGAAGGTTTGGTTGTGAATAACGCGAATTGATAGCCCAAAGATTTCCCAACAGGATTAGAGGAAGGATCGCGAATAGATCCGTCACACAGTTTTATATACCGTAAAATCCGGCGTATAACGCACACCCATACTTTCAAGCTGCATTTTTTTATTTTTAGGTATATTCGCCATGTAACGCGCACCCCCTTTTTTAGGAAGGAACCTGAAATGAACGTGTGCAGTGCTATTGTGTTTTTAAGTCATTTTTTCGAGATATTATCCCTATGTTATGAAAAAATAATATACTTTTAGGACTTCAACTCTTTGATTTCATTAGAAATGTCATTTATTGTAAATAAATAGTATTCCGTTCTATGTAGAAGTCTTAATTTTTTTATATACTCATCTTATTTTTTACTTTTTAAAACTCAATTTTATATCCGGCGTATAACGCGCACCCGTAAACTTCGAACTTATTTTTTGTGTCAAAAGTGCGCGTTATACGCCGGATTTTACGGTAATCTATGGTTCTTATCCAAATACACAATTTTATATTTTAATCCATTTCAAATAACAAAAATTCTGCAAAGAAATACTTTTGTTACATATGTCCCTGAAAATAATTCATCCCATTATAATTCAAGATAACTTAGTACTATAATAAAAATGTACTAAATCATTTTACTGTGAATTACACCACTTCTATTTAATATTATAATAGATATCCATAAGTTATATGTTATTCTATTGTTTGAAATATAATAATGGCTCGTCATATTTCTTTCGCAAAGGTCAACAATAAAACATCGAATAATATGTCGCATATTTAAGCTAATAATTCATAAAAGTAGAGTGTTAATTTAAAATGTGATACCATGTTTAAAAATGTTAGCTACATTATGATGTCGGTAATAATCAGTTATAATATTTATGTGTATTGTTTGAGAAACTAATTTATTTTCTCAAGTTATAAAACAAATATTTCAGTATTTCAATGACATTTTGCAAAATACATATTTTAATTTTAAGAGTAACTCTTTATCATTGTTTAAGCTTACCAATGAAAATTGAAGAGGAAACTCTACAGAGGAAATAAATTTTGAAAACAAATATGATGTAGGATTTAATTTTTAAGCCTGTTAGAGGTATCTTATTTTTCACTCCATACTAAATTAAAGCATCCTTCATTTAAAACAATAAATACGTTAAAGTAATCCTATTTCACGTATTTATGGTAGACTATTTCAATTAAAAAGATTCTAATTAATTTTTATTGCTTCCTTTAAACATCAGTTTTCTAATTAGATTGTAGCATAACTAATCACGTAAAATAAATTCTTCACACATTCAGTGCATTTGTATATGTACATATCAAGAAGAATGGAATTATATTGTGTTTCTATAATTGTATTTATCGTTATTACACAAAATTGCTAAATGCTACAAATATTTTTGAAAATGCATATTATGTATTCTATTTTTACCATTTTTTTCCAATTCTCCTCTAAAAAGATATATTTGTTATAGACGCTGAGATTTATCGTTACATTTCCAAGGATTAATGCTGTTATTTATCCATGAACTAATATCTATGATATGCGTTTAACTTAAATCATTTGGATAATGCTTTCTTGAAAATTATCTTTAAAAACATGTTAATTCTCCCTGTTATTGTTGAGTGTAAATTTTAAACGAATAGAACATTTACTTAAAATATATGGTACATAAACACATGTAATTATCAAATTAAAGTAATGAAATTATTATAACGATAACGTTTGATAATGTTTTTATTAGAAGGACATTATTTATTTCATATTTGCTACAAGAACAAATGAATTAATCGCCAAATATGTCGCCAAATTCAAAAAAAAAATAATAGTCACTAACAAAAATATTTATATCATATTCGAGTAAGCAAAGCATCAACTAGTTATAAATTTCTAAAGGACCGTGGGAGATCATTCTCGGCGGTCAAACGCTTTATGATCAAAATTAGTTATTTATTTTTATTAGTAAATTAGATACATCTAATATTTTTAGTTTTGTGAGAACATTTCACTAATATAATATGCATTCTATTTTTCTGAGTAACTTTTTTGGTCCCATTTTCTAGTTTGTCATGTGAGTGAGTGAATATTAACGTCACACTGTTCAGCTACACGAGGGCTTTTGGCGACGGACCACGTCATTTTGAACCATAGTCAAGTGACGTGGACGACACTTGAGCTGGCACCCCCTCTCCTAACAACCACACCACACCAACGGGAGAACGTTTCAGCTCTCGACAGATTTAACGTACATCGCTGCTCTACAAGGCGGGTCTTTAGTGGTACTGGGCTCGAACTCATGACATGCCTGCCATGATCCGATACCTTTACCACTGTAGGCTACCGCAGCCCTAGTTTATTATGTGACAAAATAAGGGAAGGAAACCGTCTCTAAAATGACAATGTCTATTTTTGACAACTGTTATCAAAATATAGCTACAGCTACAAAATATTTCAGAAAGGTACAGCGTGAGTTAACGACAGGTAGAGAAAGTTATAATAACGTCGCACTGTAAAGCAACGCGAAGATTATTGAAGATGGACTTCGTAATTTTGAACCTTGGCCAAATAATTAGGACAATATCTGAGCAACTCCTTCTTCAAACTACCACTCATCTACACAGGAGGAATTTGAGATCGATAGGTTTAACGTGCGTCAGCCCTTTCTATACGACGATTCTTCAGTGGCACCAGGATGACCACAAACAAGAAATTAATAGCACATTTCATTAAATGATATGGAACATAAGCACATGTAATTATTAAATTAATATAATTTAAACAATATTTCAATTTCTAACTACGCAATAATGGTATTTTCTAGCGTTTTCATTGAAGGTGTATCATTTATTTTGAATTACATGGCAAGAACGAATCAATCATTCACCAAATTCGAAAAATAGTCGCCAACAAAAACGTTTCTATTATATCCGAGCAAGCAAAACACATAAAAAATATCTCTAAAGCATTTGTCAGCAAAATGTATCGTAACTAAAAATAATTATATTTATTTGTAAATTAAGAGCAACTGATATGTTGAGAGTGAGTTTTCTGTGAGGTTCATTTCTGGCTAAAAATTTATTTGATATAATACGTTGTATCTCTTTTTCTGAATAAAATTCTAGATCTAAAAATGGTTACAACTTCCAGTTTATTATATGACAAAATACAGAAAGGAAACAAATTTTAAACTGGCTATATCTATATTTGACACCTGTTATCAAAATATATACCTATAGCTACAAAGTATTTGAAAAAGTTACAGCACACAAGTCTGAAATAAATTCGAAGAAAGTGTGACTTAACGAAGGACCCAAAAAAGAAAAAGTATTTCAGTAACCAAATTACTTAGAAAAGACGAGTACCAAAACACAAGGAAAAAGAAAATATAATCCCCTTTATTATTACCCGAAATAAGTACAACAACCAAGTTTATCGCGTGGACAAAAAAACACGAAGCACACACATTCTCAAGATTATTCATTAGTTCCTTCACACTTTTTATTCGTCGCTTCTTGGTTTATTTGCGCCTCCTTCTTAACGTATCTTTATGTGCAGTATCGCTTCAAATTTTTCGCCTTAAAACTTATCGGCAAAGGAGCCCGTTAACTTGTTACATTAAGCCGAATTCTCCATAAATCTCCCCAAGCATGAAGCTCAGTTAGCTTCCTAGAAATAGAAAGAAAGTGGGGAACTGAGGCGTGAAGCTTGGAGATGGACATGAAGTGGTCACTGAAGCATGACCCATCGCGAAAGGCAAAGGTCGCTTATCGAACGATTCAGTCCCTCTTGGAAACACTGGGAAGGGTCAGGACCAACCATTTTTTTTTTCATCTACTTCCAGATTTTCTTTTTCTCGTATGTGCACTTAAATTTTCTGGGAGATATATTAATTGAATCGCTAAACACTAAATGGGCCAGTGATTGATTTCTGATGCGTTAAATACCAAAGATTCAATTCTCGTAATTACGATCTAATTGTGGGATGTCACTGTAGAATCGTGGACGATTAATCGATGTAAAGGTCCTTGAATAATGTAATAAGATACCTACGCTTCGGTTCACTTTGTTTTCTCAATTGCTATTGGTTGGTGGAAATGCTTAGCAACGACTGTAAAAATGAGTGGTTGGAGTTTGAGAGATTTTTTGTTGGTATTCCTGCTTAATATATTGAATGTAAACAAAATGATTATGATATTTTTATTGAAAGAAAATAAATAACATTTCTATGGTTTAAAGTTTTTAATAAATAATAAGTATAAGTAAAGTAAAAAAAAAAGTAATATAAGTAAAAAAAATAGGATAATAAAAATTTTATGAGGCTAAAAGTGCTTGTATTTTGAATAATGAACGCAAGACATTACTTTAGTTAAATGTTCCAGATAAAACATTTGTGTGGGTTGATATAAAAATTCTTAGCATTAAATTCATTATATGATATTTAACATAAAAATATACTGGTTCATACATTTTAATATAATAGTAAATTGGAATTTAAAATCATTTAATTTCAAAAAGAAATCAAAAATTAAAATAGGATTTCACGAAAGTTTAAAATGTTATTCATATCTGTATAAAATGACATGCAACTTTATTTGTTCTTCATTTATAATTTATTCATTTTGTTCTTCATTTGCTCTTTTGCAAATTCTGTGTGATTTAAAAAATTCCTTTTTGTTTCTTATTACATTTGCGTTATAATAAAATGACTCATATGTCAAAAGTAATTTATATATTAAAAACTCTATTTTGTATTTTTTGAATAAAGAGAAGATAATTTAAATTCTTAAATTGATTTTATATCCATTTATGTATAGTTATTGCACATGAAACTGCGATAACTTAGAATTATAAAATAGATCATTGTATTAATTTATTCACATCCTTTGAATTAATTTTGTGTTCAAGACATTAAGCATTTCCACTTCTAAATTGCAGACATTTTTAGAAATTTCGCGCTTCTCAGAAACTTATCGCTTGAAATTTAACTGTAAAACTAATCTATCCACTAATATATGAATTAGCAGAATTCCAGAGAATCCTCTTTTCTATAAAATTATAAATGCTTTGATCACGTTTTCCGAACACTTTTTTCCGCTCCAGATTGTTGGATAAAATGTGATGCGCTGTTTATCTATGATGATTATGTATTTATTTTAAATTTAATTTAAAAAAAGACTTTATACCTAAGTTTTACCGGTTTAATGGAGAATTTTCCAATTGCAACTCGGAATTTATTTAAATCCTTATAACAAACCAACTCAAGTAATATTTCACATATATATGAGTTACAGAGACACCAATACGGTCATTAGAATATACAAATTGAGAAATTTAAGTTTTTTAGGAAGTATTTGAAATATTTTTCCTAAGCGCAGACTCTACAATAAGATATGTACTGTGTGTGTTAATAAAAACGTTTGTATCTAGTGAGTTATATAATGGAAACATTTTAAAAAGCTTCGGGACTTGCACCTTTTAACAGCTGAAAAAGCAAAGAACTCTGTGTAAAATAATTTAATAACATTCCATGTCATGAGTTTTAAGCTTATTCATTGTAACAAACATCTTCCAAGTTATCCGAATCTGTATTTTGATCTCCATGTGTTACATTCATTGCCCTGTAAAATGTGCATTTTATATAAGGTATATACTTTAATAAATTCTCATCATTCCTTTTCAAGTTTCATTTGAAATTGTTATACTATTAGGATACAATTAGGGTTTATATTTATACTTTTTAATATTGCTGGCCTACCTACTTGTTATGTGTATTACAAGGAAAGTTTCATTTTTGTTTAAAATTGTTTATGAACTTGATGTTACTTGGGTTTTACATTTAAAGTTTTATGCATTGTATATTAAGCCAATTGACAGGTAGTCCACTTGTGGATTTTTCTGTTGGCTATAGCATTTGCTCATTAATTTGTTTATAGGAAATGTTGGTAATTCGTTTCAATGTAACTCTAAAGAGTTTTTTTCTATGAGATACACCAATTACTAGAATTATAAATGTACTTTTGAACAGCTGAAAAATCAGGAGGATATATATTTGAAAAAAACCATTATAGGATATATATTTGAAAGCATTAATAGACATATATTTGTGTGAATATATCATTTGTAAACTCAACAAATTGTTCTTTTTATAAAAACAAACTTCTATACAAGTAAAGTGAAACTTAGTTTAAGTATTGCAGCAATATTTGTAATTCGCAATATTTTAGCGTTTCTCAACGGATATGAAACGATATCTTTCTAAGTGTTTGAATAGGTTTCATATAACTCGTGAAGAATCGTTCGTACAAAAAAAATATTCAATATTTTATTAAAAAAAATGTATTGAACTTTCAAAATTAGATGTTGCAATATGAAACAGAAAACTTAAGATAAATTAACGTTAAATCTGAAATTAGAGCTTTTTACGGGCAGAAGCTGAAATGTTGGAAAATATTATTCGTTCAAAATTTCGTTCTAAAATATTCTGAGCATATTTTTTAAAACAAATATATGCATGCAATATAAATATAAATAATATCCCATAAAATTCTCTATTATTTGCTTTTATAGGAAATATATATATATATATATATATATATATATATTATACATTCATATTATATATATATTGACTCAAAAGGAATTTTATCTATAATTTTATTACCTAAATTTTTAAATTCTTATAAAGTATTTTTTTAAGACTTCATTAAATTAGGCTGCAGACACTGACGTAGCTAGTCCTGAGAGGGCCTTGTAACAAAATTTCTTGTATGTGTGTAGGGCATACACACAACCTTTTTAAATAAATAAACAAAAACAAAGAGAGAGAGAGAAAGATAGAGGTCCGCATTTATAAAACTTATTTGTCCAAATATTACACGTGTTGGGGTTTCTTAAGTGTGTGTATAGGGAGGGGGCTTATCTTTGATATGGCAGATAGGGCTGTAGTTACACCTCTGCCTTCAGAGCTTAAATTTTTTGCCCAAAGCTAGGTAAAACAGTGCAGTGACTCCAATTGTATATATATTAATAAGAACAGTATACTATCAATACGATTTAATATGGTATAACAAAAATGAATCGTGAAAATATTTTAAAGAAACTATTTTCATTTAAATTATTATAATTTCCTTTTTAAAACAATCGTGTAAATGTATGAATAACAAACAGCACTAAATGTGTAAACGTGTGTAAATATAAGACTGAGAATGGTGTTGAAGTATAATTGAGTAGATTGCACAAATTTAGTATTTTGTTAGAAAATTGTCACTAAAGAATTGAATAATATAATTATTGGTTTGCAGACACATGCTTAAGTAGTACAATTTTAGCGCATTTAAAAATGTAAAACATATAGTAAAAAATTGGTTCTCATTCAATTTGCTTAAGAATTATTCTTTTCAATTACATTTTTATGGTATAATTATTACATATTCGATGATTTAAATTAATTAAAATATTGCCATCAATAATAATTAATTAATCAAAAAATCCAATTAATAATAATTAATTAATTAAAAAATTCAATTAATACTGATTAATTAATTTAAAAAATCTCAATAATTAAAAAAAAATTCCTTTACAATAATTAAAAATACAAATCCTATTTCACCAGAAAGCTCTAACCAAATAAATTAAAACACAGCTAATAATCACAATTACCGATACAAAAGTTCCATTCAAGCCAAACCAGAAGCGACAAAACTAAAATCAGGGGTTAAAAACAGGCGAAACTCAATTGTCCTCATCCAAAACGATCCCAAAACACACCTCACCCGTTATATCTTCGCAACCCCAGAAACGCATCAGCACAGAAAACTGTTACATTACGCAAACATTTTACGGATGTAAAAACACACTGACGGTAGGAGACAATGAATCATTTTAGTCTTCGGAGCACCAAAATAGATCTTTCTGTACAATGCCACCACACATACTGTATGTATCGGTCTGCTCCACCAATACATACAGTATGTGGAGCATGGAGCGCTTGTGAAACCTGCTACAGCAATCGAAGCGTAAAGGGTTTTCGTCGCAACATGCTAGAGAAGGGAGGCTATTAATTCGACAAGCGCTTTCGCACATGTACCGAGCAGCGTTGTGATTAATATAGCACTGCACGGACTGCATAATAATTGGATAATAATCGGCCATTTAGGTGATGGCGTTATACTCTACCTAAGCACTGCTGAGGCTAATTTTTTTTTATATTATGTGTGTGTGTGCAGGCCAAGAGTGGGGAGCATTTGCCTGATAATCAAGGCTAGAGGTTTTGAATATTTTAACCCGTCATTTTTCGAAATTGATGCTCGGATGACGTATTGCCGGTTTCCTCCTCGGCGTAGTAATAATTCAGTGTCAATAGCACGCTGAATCGAGGGATGGTCCAATGGAGAAATATATTACATTGCCTCGGAATGAGAGTGTGCTATACAAAGAGAGGTAATTAGGAAGTATTTTGTATGAGGGTGGTTCTCTGGATCACCGTAGAGGGTTCGGAATAAATAATTAAAAAATTAGGTTTTAATGGATATAGTGATTTTGGGGGAGTTTATTGTGTTAAAAATGGTCAGAAAAGCCGGAGTTTAGCTATTATGTTCTGATTCACCGATTGGGAATTATTATAGATATACTTGTAAATAAAATATAAGGATTAATTAATAGAAACGGGTATATTAAATTATGCAGTAAAATAATTAAGGGAAGGAGTTTAAAGTAGTAGTAAATTAGAAAAACGGTAATAAATATTGGTATTTAAAGTAAGGACTATTTATATCAAATAAAGAAATTAGTTATAATGCAAAAAGAAAACTAATATGGTATCATAAAATTATAAAATACTACAAAAAATAAAATACCGTAAAATCCAGAGAAACCTCGCATCTATACATTAAAGCTACATTTTTTAACACTTTTAGGAAGGACTTTAACTTCCTTTTGTATGAAGGAACTTGAAATGTATGTGTGCAATGATCTTTTGTTTTGAAATCATTTTTATTTGAGGTATTATCCCAAACTTTTGAAAGTTAGTATACTCCTATAACTACAACTCTTTAAATTCATTATGTATTTGATTTCTTTTAGATAAAAGTATTCCAATGTATATAGAAGTCCAATTTTATTATACTAACCTCTTTTTTTTTTTATTTTTGAAGCTATTATTTTTATATGACGTACAACACGCACCCGTAGATTTCGATCTTATTTTTAGTGTATTTCTGTGTTTTACTGGATTTTACGGTAGATATAATTGTCTAAAAATGCTTTAACAATAATTTAACATAAAAGGTACAAAATTAAATGCAAAAATTAATTGAATGTATAAAAATATCCAAAGTAAGCATTACCTGAAAATGAAAATAACGTTCATAACGTAATTGATTTATTTCAGGTACATTTCGTCTAAAATTGACTATGTAAAGAGAACAAAAAAAATCCTTAAATAATATCAGACTACAAATTAAAATTTCACTAACTTGTTCATTAAAAATACAAAAATTAACAACGCAAAGATAAAATCAAAATGCCCTAAAAAGAAACTATTTTATAGGTTTACAAACCCCCCAAACAATTTAAATGTATATAACGCCATTTCTTATGATTACCGTATATATGTCAGCGTTTAATGCTCCCTTTCCACACAATCTATAAGATCGAAATTTACGAGAGTGTGCACAAACTAGCGGATGTACAAGCGATAACTTTAAAAAAAGAAAAGGTGAGTATTAAATAATGTAGATTTCTATATATATCTAACGGAAATGACATCGCGTATGAAATTTTGTACATACTGAATAACATGACAAGTTTGCCATATTCATCTTTCAGTATGTCTTTAGGCACATCACCGAATTATATTTCGTCTTTTCGCCATCACTGTCATTTTGGTCAATAAATAATTCTTTTCCATTCCCTCTAGATTGTTTTGATGCACTGTATTTCTAAATGACTTTTTAAGTATCTCATGTTAATTTCCTTTCATGCTTTTATCATCAATGCACATATTATATCTATACTTCAATATATAAGAACTTTGAAAATGTACATTTCAATTTTATTCGTAAAGAAAAGGTGTGCACTTGCAGTTTGAAAAAACAGGTGTGCGTGATACGGTAGAATGTACGGCAATAATTATTGTATCTTAATATAAAATGGCAAAAGCTTTTGTTTGGATATTCATAAATATTTCAAGGAAATTCTCAAAACATGATGCAAGAAAACAAGCAAATGGTAAATTTGAACATCTTAAATTTTAGCTATTTTTGCAATTCTTAAAATCTGTCCTCAGAATTTATTTTTTGTTTGATCAAAAGTTTAAGAGAATCATTTCACTTTATTCACAAAACATATTATATATTATTAAATACAGCAGAGATAAATTTAAAAATAAAACGAGCTTTACAATGCCAATGTAATAAATTATACAAGTAAATTAATTCATAATCTAAGAAAATAATTTTAATATTTATTAGACATATACGTATGCGCAGACATGTTGATGAAATTTAAATGAGTGATAAAATTTAGAATACGAAATTAAGACATTTTGAAAGAATGTAGAAATATCTTCTGCAGCATATCAAAATAATTAATACAATTTCAATTTATAAAATGTCTCCTTATTACAAAAAGTGGAAATCCATATGTCTGCTTGAAATATCTTAAATAAATGTAGGAAACATGAAATTCTTAAACATTAAATAACTTCACATATTTGCTTACTATCCAATGTAAAACTTTTCTTTGAGTTTTGTTACACCTTATTATATGTGAAAATCTTAAAGACGCAAATACGTAAATTTAAGTTACAAAAACATAAAGAATAATTTAACAATTTAAATGAATAATGGATGTTAGAATAAATATTTGTTAAGACCTATTGCAGAAATTCTCAATCATTTTTTCTTTCATTTAGAACGAAAAATACAAAACATAACAGTAAGTAAGCAGTGAAAATAGCTGGTACAGATTTTATTATTTTTGAATTTTATTCCTAAACCGTCAAGAAAAATAAACATTTCCTCTTAGTTTATAAAATAAAATCGGCTGTAATAAGAAATTTAACAAAGCCTTTTTAGTGAAAATATTAATAACAATCATATTTACCAAGGTATGTTTTAAATTAGAGATAAAATTCTTAGTCGTAATAAATGCACGATTTTTTATCCACAATATGATTTTTACTTTTAGTACGCAATTTTATACTTTTCTGAAAGCTGCTTCGTTCTGTACTCAGATAATGATGCGAAACTAAGAAAATATTTATTAAAATATTGAATCGAATATTTCTATTTCTTAAGCAAATATTTAACGAAAACTCACAGGAAATGTTAGAACAAATTTTTCCAAAAGAAATACAGGGTTTAAAAATCAAGCAGTCTTTTTAGTATTAAAAAAATGCTGGAAGAGGAGTCAAAACAGGTAAATATTTAACTATGAGCCCTGCGTTTAATCTGTTTTGACGGGATATTTCATTTTTTTAATAATGTTTATTTTAAAGTATCCTTTTCGAAAATCATTTTTTCGAATAGTTTACTTCACGAGTCTGAAGTAGAGAGAAATTTGCTGTATTCGCACGATTTTAAACGTGAATGGAATAATTTGAAAGTGAGAGGAATTTTTGTTTTTAATCAGACGGTGCTATAAATTTATTATAGTAAATTACTGGAATTTATTTTATTAATACATTGAATATAGCAAATATTAAAATATTTGTTAATGATACAAAAAAATATTCTTAGAGAATTATTTATTTCTTTATCACACATTTGTCGCATTAAATATTGTAGCTAAATCGCTTTAAGCGTTAAAGTTGATTCTATATTCTTCAAGTATATTTCTTATTTCTTATTTATTTTTAAAAAGCTTGCTTTACACTATGTTTAAATTAATATACAGTCGGAACTCTAACGTATTCGCTAAATCCCGAAAACAATTGCGTTATATGGAAAATTCGTTATATAGTGTGGTTCATATTTCAATATATACTTTATATAAACCACATAAAACTAATTTTAAATTCATAAACACTATATATTAAAAAAGTAATTATTCAAACATTTTGTAAATTAATATCTATTTATTTTATATATATCTTTCCCAACAAAAAAAGGAAGATAAAAACTGCAGGGAAACAAGAAAAAAGAATGTCAAAGAATATGCTGTACTTTCAACATTAAGAAAATAATTTTATATCAAAATTAATGAATTCTAAAGATATTTTTTTTAATTTAAAGTACACGGGTAGTTTTAAATATACATTATTTTATAACGAAACTACTAAAACAATTGCATAACGTACACCCCTGCATTGCGGGGGAAGGGGGTTAGATTCTGGGGATCCCAAAGCCTTGCTGACACCTAGTACATGTTTACCCAATTTATAAAATATTAAAGGCAAAACCTGGCTTTGCAGGGAGGCTGTAATATTCTCCGTCACGCCACTGTACTAAAACGTGTTAAAAGAGAGAATAATTTGAAATGTCCTGAAATTCTTTAAAAATAAGGAGAAAAAAAAATGTAATCGCAAGGGAAAAAGTTCGTTAAATTGAATATGTGCTTCGCTAACAGGAGGTTATTTGACGAAGAAAATCGTGAAATATTCTGGGTTCCAGAAAAAAGTTCGCTATATAGAAAAAAATCGTAATACAGAGGTTCGTAATATGGAGGTTCGACAATATATACAAATAAAGCTTATATTAAGAAAGAAGCACTAGAAATAAATATTTTGAAACTATTTTTGGGGTATATTTAACGCGTTTTAAGATATTCAAACATTTCACTTGAAAATTTTTTTCTGAGCATATATATTTTAATTATAGTAATTGTTTAGCATAGATATCATGCATAAATTTATTTAATAATGAAACTTATATACAACAATCGTAAGTTTTACGTTACTGAAGGATAATACAAGTATAAAAAAATGTGTATATTTTAAATTTTCTAAATAAATTCTAAAATATTTATTTTGATATTCTATACTCTACTAAGATCTGGAAGCCTATTTTTTTCCCAAAAATATTATACTCAGAGGGCTTATTTTCAAATGGATTTGTAAGTTCGCTTTAAGAGCCACGCAAGCAACCCAAGCATTTGTTAGGTATTGAGGCATATTAGGGAACAAAATAGTATAAATTAGATGTCCGATAGCTTTTTATTTAAAAATTAACTTTCCTTTTTCCATTCCCTATATTTTCGTAAAATTGGAGCGGGGGGGGGGGGCCAATGTTTATTTACATCTACAAAAATGAGCCAGCAAATAAAACCACCAGCAGAAGTACTATGACAGTGCTCCTCAAACTTTTAATTATTTGCGATCCAATTTTCAATCATAATTCCTCTCCCTCTCCGCACAATCATAATGTATTGAATTCAATAATCATATACCTTGATGCTAAAGCTACAATATGACTTTAATTCAGTGTTTCTCAAACTATGATGCACGCCCCTAGGGGGCGCGAGCATAGTGAAAAGTCTAAAACAAAATATTATTTAAAAAAAAAATTGTTATTTTTATGAAAGTAAGCAAATAAAATACTGACATAATAAAAAATAAAATGCATATTTACATTAATATAATAATAAAAGCAAAAAAATAAATAAATTAACACTTAACTTGATAATCTATACAGGGTATAATTAATCCCTTTAATGCCAATTAAAGTTTACGCGATTTGCTCCCCAATGCCACTATTTAACACGTAAGTGAGCGTATGTGGTGTATCGGGCGGATAGATAGAAAGGATAAAAAAGGAATGAATAAGCAAATCCTCTGAAACAAGTATATCCTTTCCAACACTGTCAAGGTTCTTTTACTGCATTCCAAATCCTTCGGAATAATTTTATCGATAACAGTGCACAGAAAATATAATACTTCGGAAAAGACCGAAAGACGTATATATACGTCGGGCAAATAAAACACTGGCTGAGCAAGACGTTTATATACACCGTTGGCATTTATAGTCGTACTGTAGTTTTAGCATCAGAGTATAGTATTATAGAATTCAATGCATTGTTAATGTATGGATGGGGGTGCGATGAAAATTGGGATTGAATATTGGGTCGCAAATATTGAAAGTTTGAGAAGCACTGCTTTAATTAATAAACCGTACAAATTATCAAAATAAGTATTAAATTTTGTAAATTTTTTTTTTATAAGACATGGTCATGCTTGGTCACTACTAATGATTAATTATGTTGTTAACTTAGTATTGCTGAATTAATGATCAAATACATTGTGTAGTACTGATGCATTTATAAATATATTATATCAGAGTAAATATGTATTTTAGTTTTTATTATGTCCGATTGCATAAATCGTTTTGCTTCTTTTCAGTATTTTAATATTTTTTTAAATAATCTTTTATTTTCTACTTTTCGATTTGCTCGCCCCTCCCGGGTAAAATTTTCGGGGGCGCGGCGTCCCACCAGGAGAGCGCACCCCACAGTTTGGGGATTGCTGTACTATGGTCATGGATGCGACTAAACCAAAAAAAAAAAAAGCTGTTTATTCATATAACTTTGAATGTCATTAATCTCGTAATATTGAAATTAAAGTTGACGAAAAAACATGGAACAAGAGATGCAACCAATACACGTGATTGTATTCTCTACGTTTAACCTTTGATTAATCTTCTTTTTACCATTGAACTGAAGAAAATTACTGTTGTTCGGAAAATTGCGTTGTAAAATCATCACGAACTATGAAACAGAGCCGAAAGAGACGTAAAACTTGGATGAGAAGTTTCATCAACCAGAAGTGGCACACAACTGTTTAACAGCGTCTTAAAACTCAACTTTCACAACGCGCAGCACTAGGACAGATGAAACAATAAAGTAAGCGACCCCTCGAAAGAACTTGCGAAAGATTCACACTTTATATTGCTGCAGCACAAAATGTGAAAACATGATAAGATTGCTTTTAGATGATACCTTTACACATGAAGCTAGAAACAACGATTTATAAAATACAACTCGTTACTCTAAGAATACATTTGTTTTAAAAATGTGTAACATATTATTATTGTTTGAAAGAGAAACTGATGAAGTACTATTTAGTAAACGTTTAAAATCTTATAAAGTAGAAACATAGTTTGGGTATCGAATTTTAGTGATTAACAGAACTCTAAACTAGCACATCATTTAATTAAATTGTAAAAAGAAAATTATAAATATACGCAAAAAAATATTAAGGCGTTTGTGTTTAAGAGTATTGTAAAAGGAGAGGACTCTGAAAAATATTATTAAAGCTAAATTAACAATATAGGCATAGCAGTAATTTTAAATAATTATTTACTCAGTTCTCGAACAAGTTATCATAAATAATTAAATTGTGTTGAAGAGTTTCCCTAATAGAATCCTAGAGAAGAAACACATGAATTCCAATATAATACTATTTAAGTACTTTTTAATCCAGCGATTCTAAAACTGTGGGATGCGTTGCCCTGGGGGAACAGATGACCTTACGTGGGGGATGCAAGCACATCGAAAAATCGAAAATAAGAGATTCTTTAAGGGAATCGTGACGTTCTCAATAACGCAAAATGACCAAAATTTCGATTTTCGAAGGAACATTATTTTCAAAAACAAAATACTCCATAAATAAAAAAAATTGTGTCACAAAATTTATATACTTTGCTTAATCTATAATATAAAACTTTTAACTGTGTGCAGTATTTTTAGAAATCTAAGGATTTGAAAAAGTACACTTCAGAAGCTGCTTTCGTATACATAATGTTGATTAGGTACCTGTATTTTTCCTCTTATAACATATAAAACCACAAAACATGAAACTGTACTTACAAAATCGTACCTTTATTTTAATTCTCTAGTTCATATATATATATATTTCATTGTTTAGAAATTTTTTTAAGAAAAATTGAATCTTAACTTTTTGAAATTTTGATAAAAATGGTAATTTTTTTAAAAAAAAATTGGCAGTAAAAACAAAAATACTAACATTTTAGGAATGAAATTAATAGCAATAAATGCGTTATTACTATACAAAAGCTCATACCAAGTTCACTAAAATGTGATAGATTTTTCTCCGGATGTACTTAAAAACTTGAAAAACACATTTTGACTAATATGTGAAAAAAAAAAAAAAAAAAAACTAAATAAAAGGATACAGCTAACACATTTATATTGATACAAATGCATCAGTACTGTTTAATGCATTTGATAATTAATTTATCAATACAAAGTTTAGAACAAGATTAATAATTACTAGTGGCACTCATGGGCTTGTCATATGCAAAATAATATACAAAATTTAATACTTATCTTAATAATCTGTACGGATTTTAATTAAAACAGCGCCTAAGTACATTATGTTTGAATTCAATATATTGTTATTGTATGAAGGGGGGCAGATGAAAATTATGATTGAAAATTGGGTCACAAATATTTAAAGTTTGAGAATCATTGATTTAATCCTTAATTAACATATTTTTTTATCAGGCGCTAATGTTTTTCATTAATAGGTTCAAGCAGTTTCCCTCAGGAATCTTTCTGCTAAGTAGTTTCATTCGAATACTCTTTTAGCTTCTGAGTTTTCACGTATTTTTCTAGATACAACCACTGTTGCCGAGTAGTATTCTTCGTTAATACCCTCTACTTTTGATAATACAACGATGATATTTTGCATACATCATAGTTCCTTCACAAGACGAGTTTCTCTTTTCAAACATCATAAAGTAATTCAAGAGGTGAATTAAAGGAAATTGCGAATAAGACCTTGTTGCATAACTCACTAAAATACTAAATACTAAGCATAAGAACCAAAATGAGGAAAAATGTTTATACTGTTTTTCATACAAACTGTAAATTACCGTATAATCCGTCATAAAACGTGCACCTATATATATTTAAGCTAAACTTTTTAATTCTTTGAGATATTCGCCGTATAAAGCTCATTCTCTTTTTTTAAGAAGAGACTTGAAATGTACGTATGCAATGCTCTTACATTCTGAAGTCATTTGTTCGAGGTATTATCCTAGGCTTTTGAATAAATAATATATTCTTCTAAAATTACCACTCTTAAAGTTCATAAGATATATTATTTCTTTTAAATAAACAGTATTTCTATATGTCTCATTTTTTGTATGTTCATAGTTTTTTCTAAAGCTATCATTTTCATACCCGGTGTATAACGCGCACCGAATTTAATTTTTGTGTTAAAAGTGCGCGTTATACGCAGAATTTTACGATTCTTTGTATATTCTAATTTAAATGTGTTTAAAGGCTTATATGTTCAAGTTAAGAAATCTACTTTTGGAATTTCTTTATATTAAGAGTTTTTTTCTTTAGAATGAATGAGTATATGTTACTACAACATCACAAACTTATATGGAAATTTGTGACAAATTTCAATATGTTTCAAATTTTGAATAAGACGCTTTGATATGACTCAAACATAGCTTACAAATGTTATAACAAAAAGATTTTAAAATATAAATTAATTTGAGGTCATATAATACATTTTCAGCTTTTATTTTAATGAATATTGTTAAGCTGTATTACCAGCAGCTTGATCACAAAAGTTTCATCAAACACACTTATATAATTGAACCGATTGAAGATGGTTATATTGAATATAAAATAATCTTAAATCAGTACCAGGACTTTGCTATGTTTTTAAATGTGTGTCATTTAATTAGTGACAGTTATCTGTTTGATAATGGGTATAAATTTAATGTTTGGTTAGAGATGGTCTTTTTTCGAATCAATACGTATACTAGGATGCTTGATATAGTTAGAAAATATGTTAAATTTCGAACAAAGAAATAGAATATTCATTGAGAAAATTGTTTGTTTATGAAATTGTTAAGTTCTAATAACTATTTCTAAGAAATTAACCGTATAGCCGTATGATTCACAAAACGGATTGATAAAAAGTAATCAGTTAATATAAAATGTAAATAATTATGTCTTTTTAAAAAAACAGCAGTTCTAATATTTAAAAAGTATAGTCAAATTATAATTTTTAAGTCTTTCTAAATTTTGTACAGAAAATTATTGTTGCGTTAAATACAAATTATTAATTTGTAATCTTGTAATAAAAATATACATGATATTGCTCCTACATGAGACTTGGTTCATAGTAAATCTGCTGTTTTCTTATAAGTAAAAAAAACTGCTTTGTTAGGACTAGAATCAGATTAGGGCATTCCTAATAGAAATTAATATTAGGCTTGAATTCCTAATTTTTTGAAAAAAAAATCTAAATAAATACCAGGATGTATTGCCAACAACTTTTTATATAAAGGTAAATAATATATTCCATAAGCAATAAGATAATCCTTTTGATAAGCTTTTAATGTGTTTATATTGATTTCTCCATTGCAATAAATATAATTTTATCATAGCGCAAGATCAAACAAAACGAGATAAATGTTTTCTCTGTTATTAAATTTATCTTTACCAAAAATTTGTATAAAAGTGAATTAATTGTGGAATTATTACCAAGTATATATAATAATTATAATAATTCAACTGTTATTCAACTATTATACTTTTAGAATTTTCACACAATGGTATTTGCATGTATCTTAAGGTGGACGTTCTAAATTCAAAAGTA
>BMAV01025255.1:198624-217384 GCA_019973955.1 Trichonephila inaurata madagascariensis | reverse complement strand
AGTGCTACATTTCAGCCACTCTTTTGATTTAAATCTGTATTAGGGTATAGAATCTGGCAACAAATTGAATGTTTCCACTCAGATTTAGCGCTGGCTTTGCATTTGTAAGTGCAATTTTTAGGTAAGTTACCTCTATCTTGTAATGGATTTAGATATTTCTATCCATTATTTCCTATTGGTTTTTGCTCAGTGTTATTTACAAAAAAAGGGGGAAGGTTGGCTGGCCAAAAAACATGTTCAACCCCACTTTTATATAAATTAATTTTTATATAATAACTGTCGTAAGTCAGTAATGTTCATAGCACTGCAGCATCCATTTTATATTTATTATCTCGATTACTCATTTGTCCTTCATTGTGTGATTTTCCTGCTGTCTATGTGTTTGTCGAATGTTATTGTTTGGATGTGATCTCTTGTTAGTAGAGAATTGGCCTATGTATCTATATATATATGTCAGTTAAGGGCAAAATTCTTATCCATTTCTGTTATATTCAAATTCCCAGTTGAGTTTCTACCACACATGACGTTGAAATGAACTGAATCATTGAAAATAAAATGTGTAGATAAACAGCATATAGATGCACAATATTTCTGGTAATTTGTTATCCAATGTCAGGGAGTGAAGATATTACGACAGTACTGACACTGTCGTAGATGAGTTGGTTCTAAATTAAAATTTCTTGTGGCCCTATTTTGGAGACTGTTAACATGTTACGATTTATTTGCTTACATTTATTGGGGTTCAAGTAGCGTGGGAGCCACGTATCATTGATGTCATTGATATGGTGATAGTTATACCTTTGAGTTCTGGTTTACACATGTAAAGACTTGTTTGTCTTTTAAGGTATCCGACTACGTTCGGAACCGTTATTTTAAAAAAGCGCAAAAATGGATATTTTTCATGATATTTAGTGTCATTTAGATTAGAATACATGTATAAAATTGTTTTAAGGATATTATGACAAAAAAATTTATTTAAATACAATATTTTGACAAAAAATTAACTTAGAATAACCTTTTTTCAAAATGTTCTCCTTTTGTAAAAAATGCATCTATTATAATAATATTTTGCCTGCATATAGCTCAGACCTCTGTATAGAGTCTCAACTATGATTGTTGAAAAATTCACATTATTTTCAGAGTTACAACTATTTGAAATATATATAATGATCGGCGTTTTTTTTCTTAAAATTCGCCCCTGTGTTGTCGTAAAACGTGGATAAACCCACTTCTAAGTTATATATTTCAAAAATTCTAGTTGAGACTCTGTACAGAGGTCTGAGCCATATACAGGCAAAAAATTATTATAATAGAAGCATTATTTACAAAAGGATTATATTTTGAAAATGTGTTATTCTATGTTCATTTTTTGTCACAATATTGTACTTAAAGTATTGTAATACTATTCTTAAAACAAATTTATATACATTTTCTAATCTAAGTGACACTAAATATCATAAATAGTATTCATTTATACGCTTTTGCAAAATCGCAGTTCCGAACGTAGTCGGATACCTTAATTGAAGCTAGAAATAAAAGGGATATTTTTAAGTATAAACTGGTCTGGTCTAAAAAGGAGTCTCTGATTTCGCCTTTTTGTGTATCTTTAAAGGCAGATAATGTAACGCTTTTAAAGAAAGACACGTGATACAAAACAGCTTCTGTTGAACTGTCGCTGATTTGAAACTCGACATAAAGGTCCTATTCTTGAATACGGCCTTGTCTGGTTAATAAACGAGCCCCTGGATCTGTCTTTTTGTGTCTTTTAAAGGCAGATAATGCCACACTTTCAAAGGTAGGCAATTGATTCGGAATAGCTTCGGTTGAAGGATACCAAGATTGTGCTATCTAGGCATTGGTAACTTGCCATTCCTTGTGGAGTGGGCTTAAAACTCGGAGATTGGAGTGAAAAATTTTCGGTTTATCACAAGACCTGGCCAAGTAGGGTCAAATGTGGCTTTACTTCATAATTTACAAGTGATCATTCTCTTCTTCTGTGTACTTTTCCTCGAGATACCAAGTGACCGTTGAGAAATAATAAGTTATTTAACAGGAAAGCACAGTTTTGCAGCGGAGAGTGCAGCAATAAAATAACATTTATAAAAACAACTGAGTTGAAGCACACATGAGGCATTGTTTGTTGTACCAGATTAACAAAGGTAGTACTTCAGCCATAGAATACCGCAACGTAACCCAAGTTCCTGGAAAAGATACCATTAACAAAAAAAAAACAAAAAAAAAAATGGTTTTGGAAATTTAATGGAGAAGACAAATTCTGGCAACACGTGGACGTTCATTCGTTTGAAAAAAGAGTAAAGAAAAAGAATAAGAAGAAAAAAATGCTTAATAAAAGTTAAGGGTGGGGCTGATATGTTGCTCTATGTTCTTTAGAGTGAGCTCGATCTCTTAGGGCTTTCCACAGATAGTAAAAGTGTGACATAAATCAACAATAAATCAATCTGTGTTCCATAATCAGATCTTCTGCAAAATTTTTGTGAAGTCCTTGAAATTTTTTCGGTTAATAAAAGCTGTTTTCCTAAATATTTCTTCTAGATATGCAACTTTTGTAATATACACACGCAACTGTATTTTGTAAAATTATTTTTTGTAACTCAAAATTCAGTTTTGCATACACATAATCAAATACAGAACAAAATAATAGAATTTGTTTCATAAATCTTGGAAATACACACACATATATATATACATTTCTGCATAGATTTGTAGACTGATATAATTACTTCTGATTGATTCGACAACAAAGGTTGCATTCTGATATGATATGAAGAATGAGTTCTCCGAAGAATGGTAAACCCTCCCGACCCCCACCTCGCCCCTCAAAATAGAAAAGAAACGGTCATCTTTCCAAAATGTCATGGGCAGATGGCGCTCTGTGACATTTGGTAACGCAAATATCAATGGAACCGATACATTAAACATATCGGAATTTTTTAAATAGTATAAATATTGAAATAGAAAATATATTATTTATTTTACGCAAGGAAAGAAACAAATTAAATATAAAGCTAGCTTTTATAAAGTACATTGAATAATTCGCGCGCGCGAATTTATTATGAAACATGTATTTTAACTAAGACATTCTTGTTAAATTGTTAAGTGCATTCATTGAACAATAAAATATTTCAGAGAATAACATCAGTGTATCAACGTATATTAGTATATACAGAGTATTTTTTTGTTTCTAAATGTATTTATGCAAAACATTAATTATCTACGCGAGAGTTTTTATTTTTAAAAAAGTCAGAAAACTGTTAAGGGATCAACAAGGCTCATGAAAAGAGCGATAATTTAATCCAGTTGTACTTTAATTAACAATGAGCCCATTAAAAATGTCTAATTGTGTTTTCAAAAATATTTTTCATAATTCATGTAAAAACGGAAAATTCTTAATCTTTATTTTAGTGTCAATATTTTGGAATTATATTCTCCTCCCTTTTTTTATTTTGAATTTAATTTTCTCCTCATTTCATAATAAAAATGATCCCAAAAGGCATCTACTACGCAGTTATATATTGCTGACAACTGAAGTACAATATATTATAATCCGCAATTCCTTTTTTTCTTGTGTATGTGTGTGGGAAAAATATTAAAAAAAAAATTCGTTTTTCTTTGGCTCATGTACTCAAAATTAAATTCCTTGTAAAAAAAAAATTAAGTAATAAATTATTCAATATCGAACAGGATACTCAAATACGATACGAATATATTTCAGTTTATGTATATATTGTATTTTATTGGTTACTTTATTGGCGTAAAGTATTGCGGTACTTCTCAAACTTTCAATATTTGCGACCCAAATTTCAATTATAATTATCACCCCCCGCACAATAGCAATGTATTGAATGCAATAGAAATGTACTTTGATGTTAAAACTACAATAGACTATAATTATAAACCATACAAATTATCAAGATAAGTATTAAATTTTGTATGACAAGCCCATGGGAAAAACTAGAAATTATTAAAAAAATTTCCCCAATGAGGCTGCGTAGAATTATTAGACTTGTTTTTAATTTAGTATTAATAAATTAACTCTCAGAAATATTGTGCAGTACTAATACATTTATATAAGTATATTTTATCAGTGCACATTTGTATTTAATTTTCATTATGTTAGAATGCATTCTTTTTTGCTTCCTTTCAGTTATTTAATACATATTTTATTTTTACTTTTAATATGCTGGCATCCTCTACATATAGATATAACGCCCTCTATGTGGTCGTAAGTAAGTTGCTTTAAAATATGTCATGAATACATAAGCAAAAATCATCTTAACGTTTAAATTTAAGAAAAGATCTATTTTTATTCACAACAACGGAATTAATTTTTCATCTGAATTTTCTTAAAAGTAATTTGTTTATCAGTCAAAATTGTTTTTATTCCTTGACTACAATTACAGAGAATATACTGTTACATAGATCGGGGTATGTGGATTTTATGCTATTAGTAGCAAAGAGCAGAACAGCGATGAAAATTTATTGTGGAAAAGCAATCCTTAGAAATAAAGGATACAGAAGCAAAATTCGAAAAATCATTCCAGAAGGCCTTCACACCTTCTACAGTGCTCAGACATAGCTATCTTATGGTCTAAAAATACAAATATGTAATGTTTAAGATTTTTCACAAGCACTCGCTCGGTCGACTCCTCAACGGTCAAAACTATACTGGCTCAATTTCAGCACGCAACTCCTCTTTATAAGCTGCACAGATCGGGAAATTAAATGATTTTTCCAATAATTTCCATAAGCATCTATATGGTTACAGACTCGCCAAAAGTGGTCGCCAAAATGATCGCCGAAAGTTGTCACCAAGTCGCCAACATAGTCGACAAAATGATCACCAAAAGTTGTCACCAATCGCCAATATAGTCGACAAAATGATCGCCAAAAATGATGCCAACTTGGCTCTATTGTTAACATTTTGCCAAGTTTACATTGAATCGCCATTCTAGCGTAAGGAACGGCGTTGCTTGTGAATATAACAATTTTAGGATAAAATAAATACAACAGAAAGTAATATTAAAGTATTACACATCCAAATATAAATTATTAACATTGTTTTAAGCATTCAATAAAAAAAAATTCGTAAGAATACTGTTTCTGGAACTAAAGATCAATATAAAAACTAATTACAAACAGTTTACTGCTTATATTATTGAAACTATAATCTTTTTCACTAATTCTCTTCAACTTGCTTCCACAATAAAGTAGAAATTACACATTCCAGCTGAAATGATAACGATTGACTTCTAAATGCTCCTTTTAATATTTAATAAAAATTCCATCTTTCTTACTTAGAATAATTTTTAAAAACGTCCAACATTTTTTTCTCTTCTTTCTTAATTTTCATAACATTGCAACCATTTAACTAGGAATCACTTGAGAAAGATTTATTCCATCAGTTCTGGGGAACCAGGCACAATTAGCTCAGTTCACTCTTAAATACAAACTTCCTGAATCTCTTTCAACATTAAGTCTGAAGCACTTAAACTGATTACGAAATCTCATTGAATGCATTATAAAAAAAAAAAAATCCGGAAACTCTTTTACCTTGCTGTTGTTACTCATTATTTCGTTTACATAAAAAAGAACTTCTAAACATCTAAAAGATGTGTTTAAAAAGAGCTCAATTCACGATCTAATTCTTTCTTTTTAATTAGAAGGCCTAATCCTTTAAGTTCCTCAGTTTCCATTCTTGAACTATTTCCATCGTAAGTGGTCAATTACTCCGTGAACGGTAAGTACGGTTCCACTGTTGTACACTTTATTGCAATTTTTTTTTCCTTCTTTTTTTTTTTTTTTTGCTTTAATTTCTTCTTTTTCTTCTTCTCCATCTTTCGCTATTCAGTCTTTTATATCTTTTAATGTTTCTTTCCTTTTAAAACGCT
Source organism: Trichonephila inaurata madagascariensis (assembly GCA_019973955.1). Taxonomy (NCBI): domain Eukaryota; kingdom Metazoa; phylum Arthropoda; class Arachnida; order Araneae; family Nephilidae; genus Trichonephila; species Trichonephila inaurata. Next base: position 211,475 of record BMAV01025255.1, on the reverse strand, counting down.
TTAACTCCGGATTTTTCCTTTTTTTTTTTTAAATCGGAGTGTTTTATCTTTGCCAGTTACAAAGTTATTGTTTCTATTTATAGGTCTGTCTCAAAAATCCAATTCCTAAATTTTAATTTTATTTATTTATTTCTTTTTCCTATTTAATCTCAATGAAGATTTTGATTTCAAATTTAGATTCAATTTTTGTATATAATGAAATGGAAAATAAGTTGCTTAGATTTCATTTTCCAGAGAGAAATCATCAAAGATGATAGTCAAAACAATAGGAGATATGCCAAAAAAAGTCAACGTTTTTGAAACTTGATGTATTCATTAAAAATATTGGAGAGGTCTCTAATATCATATTTTGAATATATATTAGGGACAGCTTGAATATATATTCTATATTATTTTGAAGATTTTTAAGAGTTCTTTTAAATATTTTAACTGAATATTATATGTTATGTTGTTGTTATTTCTAGTGCCACACAATCGATGGTGTCAAATCGAGGCCCACGAAATTCTCCGTGGCTAACGTGTGTCTATAATTAACGCCAGCTTTGAATATGCATACGAATGACATTGCGTTTTAGCTCCGTTCTCCTTGGGTGTCAACTTTGAAGTATGACACCCAAGGGGTTGTCAGAGGCCCTTCCACCTCTCTTCTCCTTAGACCAACCTCTCGAGAGGGATTTAAGCTCTTGACGAATATTAACAGTACATACATCCACCATAGTCAATTTACATTTAAAACATCAGTGCCTTGTGCGGGATTTGAACCTCAAAACCTACGGCACAACAGAGTATATATTTATTACACTCTAATTGTAATTTACAAAAATATTTTCATTTAAAATATTCAGTAGGTAAATTATTTTTACAAGGCAATGTGCATCTCTATTTATTAATTATTTTAAAAGTATGGTGAAGTTTGCATTTGAAAATAAGAAGAAATGCAAATAATAAAAAAAAAGACATAAGAAATTTATCTATATACATAATTATTGGTGTAGTACAGACAAAAGAATTTCATAAAGATACAATTTTTAAAAAAATAATTACAATTAAATAATAATGAAATTTAATGTAAATCAATAAATTGTATAAAAATAAATAAAGTGCTTAATGTATCTAAGAAAACCTTTAAATTTATTCATTGGGATTTTCCGACTTCATATTCTAATGGATTGAATAAACGGGGTATGACACACACACACACACACAAAGTAGAGACTGGTCCAATAAATCATTGTACATACAGTATCGGTTCTCCGTGACATTATCCACTTCTAAGTAGTTCCCTTCAGCATTCACAAACTTCTGCATTCGGTGCTGTCATTGTTGGTAACGGTTCTGGAACGAGGTTATTGGAAGGCCCTTCAGGAGTTTCTCCATTTTCAACTGAACCTCTTCACTGAGTTAAAATGGGTTCCCATTGAGAAAGTGTTCACTAACGAAATGAAAAAAAAAAGTCGCATAGGACCAAATCAGGTGAATAAGGAGGATACCTCATCATCACAGTAATGTTTTTGATGGTCGGAAACTGCTTAAACAGGTGCATTGTCTTTATGAAACAGCCATCCATTACTCTGCAATTCTTGCCTTTTTTTCCTAATTTTTTCACCCAGTCTTTTTAGTACTTCAATGTAGTAGTGTTTATCAAGAGTCTGACCACTGATGTGAGTGATAACTCACTCATATAACGATTTTTGGCAAGGTCTAGATCTGTAATCGCTAACCTTGGTTCCGAGCACGTTCATCAACTTCCACACTACCCCGTCTTCCTGAAAACCGCTTATGCCCTTCAAACACATGTGCATGAGACAAACTTTCATTTCAAAAGGCCTCGGTTAATACTTTAAATGTTTACTTAAGTTACACAAGAAACCTATTTTTCCAGCAGAATGCGGTTGCACGTGTTCATTCAATGACGCGATCAGTTATGGCGAAACTAGCCATATAAATAGAAGAAGTGTGTGTGGGATGACATCACCCAAACAGTTGTTGGTAACTCCAACCTTTTTTTTTTTCAAGTTATCCTGCTGTTAATAAACAAACAATTTCGAAGATTCCTTTCTTTAAAAATCAATTTTTAGTATTAATTCAAAAAAAAAAAAAAAAAAAACTCTGATTTGTTACGAAATTCCTCATCATAATTCTTAAAACGTCAAAAACATACTCAAAGAATTGTATTAAACTAAGCATTTTACCACGATACACTAATCTACCCAGCAAATAAATAATAAATATCAGCACACGCGCAACGTACAGATCTCTATGCATTAAATATCCTTCGTATAAATTTATTTTTTCATAGAAATATACAAGAAAGTACTACTTAAAAATAGTTTAATGGTCATATATACATTGATATGTAGATTTTGTACTTAAAAGCAATATTTCGCGAGTTATATATTTAAGTGCAAAATTTAATAAAATCAACACCCTCGATCTGTATTTAAAATTATTTATCTATATTGTTAAATTAATTCAAAGTTTAATCTTATGCTAAGCCTTTTCTTCTTTATGTAAACACTGAAAAACGCATTGAACTCGAAAGGTTCTTCACAATATCTTTTTTTACCGAAACTCGTCAGGATCATTTCAAGTTTAAAATAAAATATCCTCAGCAGTGATCCAACTGTTTAACAACTATCGAGATAGAAGTAGACAATCAAAGTTTTTTTTTAAGGAATTTTAGTATAATTGCACATCTGGAGTTGGATAGATAAATAAGAAGAAAAAAAAATTCTCTTATTTTAGAAAAACTTTTCTTTAAACTACCTTTAAGTGCACAAAGATCAAAGTTAATTTCCACACCATCCCTTGTGGTGGGTCATCACTTGATTGACTAAGTGGCCCTCGAAGAAAAATAAGCCAGGAATGCCCCCTCCTCCTTCGTTTTTTTTCTTTTTCTTTCTTTTAAAAACGGCAGCGCTTGCCGAAGAAGAGAGTATGCAAACGAAGAAGAAAAAGCAAGCAAATAAAGAAATGTATTCGGATACAGAGAACGCTTGAAAGAACAAAAGAAATAGCTTTTTAAAAAGAGGAATTAGAAACGTCACACTGTGCTCTTTACGCGTGCAAACACCCAGAGGGAAAAAGGATGGACGAGATCGAGGGACCATTCCCAAATGTACGAAAAATTCTCCCTTAAGGTGATGAGAGAGAGTTATATTCCTGCCGCAATATAAAGCTGCATGATAGCGAAGGGCGTCGAACCTCATAATTTTGAATCATGGTCAAGTGATGAGAACGACACCTGAGTTGGCACACCTCTCTTAACTTCCACATCACACCAACGGGAGGACGTTTGATCCTCGACTAATTTAAAGTGCAACGACCTCCTGTACACGGCGGGTCTTCAGTCGTACCAGGTTCGAACTTATCATGCATCAAACACGAGTCGGTTTCCTTGACTACTAGCCTACTGCTTCCATCTCCTAAAACAGCAACCCGCGACCCGACTTGAATAACTTTGCGCGGCCTATGAGATTCATTACAACTTCACAGAATACTATTATTTTTAATATTTTTGTTTTTAATGTAGTGTTTTGTAACAAATATATCCCATAACTGTTTCTATTTTATTAAGTTTCTTCTTTTTTTATACATACTTGGAAGTGAGTAGTATTGCTTTGCAATGACCCCCTACCCCCGCAGCACCATGATTGAGTCTTGTAACTTTATAGTGCTGCTGATTGCTAGAGCTAGACATATTTCATATTGTTGCATTATTATTATTAAATTATCTATGTTTGCATACATGAAAAATAATGGAAAAACAATAATAATATAACATTCCGTTTTAAATTTTCACTCCAATAAATGTTTGTAGTGGATTCAAATCCATTATAAAGATATATATTTTTATATGCAGCCCGCAGGATTACAATGTTTTTCCGAAGTGTCTCGCAAAGTCAGTTGGGCTGGCCACTAATTAAAAAATTTCACTCCGTGTTTTAATATTTTGTATCTAAGGACTTTCCTGAAAGACAATTTTGAATCAGTATATTACGTGAACGATCTGTGGCAGAAACTTTATTCACCAATTCCTACTCCAAAGCTGGTGAAGATTATCAGACAAAGCTTTGCCGTTAATTAATATATTTAGGGACAGTCATCTCTAATTTAAGGACAGTGGTTACCAATACATTTTAATATTATATTTGAGAAAATCACACACAGAACAGATTGAAAAGCATGCTGTCTTGAATTCATCATTTTATATATAAACTAATGAAGTCACAAAAGCTGCGATATAATTTTAAAATAAAACTGCACTGCTTCACTTATTTATGAATATTTTAGTCATTTGTAGTCAAGTAGTCATGGTCACGAACTCGTGGCCGATATTGTATTTGTTGAGATGTGAGTACTAGTCACGGAGCCACTAAATACTTGCCGTAAAAAGGATTTGATACATATTAAAGAGGAGGCTCAAGAGAGTGAGATGCTATAGAGCAGCGATACTCAACATGCGGGCCGCATGTGGCCCACAGGGCTTTTCTGCGTGGCCCAGTCATAGTCCATTTCACTAAAAAATTCAATTGTAAGAACAATGCATTAAAAATTTAGCGAGAAATTCTATCAGTAAATCAATCAAATATATAAATTTTGCTATTGATGCCATCCTGGTACGAATTGCGAAATAGCTTTATTCCTTTTTGTAATTATAAAGGTTAGTGATTATAAATAACAGTAGAGTAGTGATCATTTCATGGGTGAAATTAATTTTTAACTAACCTTCATGTCTTCCAAGAGAAAAATATTCAAAGAAAATGGGTTGTTTCAAGATGATTTGGATCTTGACTATTTCGTAGAGGAAAACAAACATAGATCAACAACTTGTTTGATTTGTTGTGAAAATGCTACATTTAAAAAATATAATTTTGCGCGTCACCGTATCACTAAGCACAAACCCTGCAATGGCTTCTTTTCCTTTTCTTGTCTTTTCTTTCTTTATTTTTTGAGAATCTCTTTCAAGACAAGATGAATTTGCTTCTTTAAAGGAATCTTTACAACTGCAGCAAAATCTTTGGGGTGGGAAGAAAGGCTAGCGATAATAGATGAAAGGGTAATCGAAATTACTCAATAAAAAAACGCATAAAACCTATGTATTATGAGTTTGGAGTTTAATATGGTTCTTAAATAAAATCCAAAATTATGTATTTTAGTATTTTGATCAATCTTCCGCATTTTAAATTTCATTGCTTATATATAGCGTCCCCCCTCCACATTAATCTTCAAGTTGTGGCCCTCGTGAAATATTTGTCACATATATTTGTCACGGAGGAAAAAAAAGGTCAAGCTTCCCTGCTATAGAGGCTCATTGCTTTCATGTAGTCTTTTGGGGAGTGGTGTACGAAGTCAGGTATCATTTTTGTCACTTGATCATGGCTCAAAATTATTAAATCCATTGCCAATACCCCTCATGTAGTTTTGTAATGCAACGTTAATAAACTGATATTTCAATTAAGAGTTTGTTTATAATCGCGGTACATTACTATTTATTATATTTCTCATTACAGAAGTCATTGCTAGATACTTGAAGAGGTAATTAATTTTATTCTGTTTTTCTTTCCATTTGAAATAAGGAAATATGAGAAATGTATGACTAATACAAATACTTCAAATATATATATTTGTTTTATTTTCATTTCGACTCAATTTTCATCTCATTAATTTTCATAACCTCTAATCATGCCACTTAAATTAATATTTAAGGGCCCAAAACATGTCTCTTGGAAATTTTAAGACTTATTTTTATAAAATTGCATTGATATAAATTTATCTTATTGAAGTTAATAGTTGAAATTAAAAGTCTAAGACATATGACTTACTGTACTAGGCGTTGATATGTATTGGATCAAATAACATTAATAATAGCTTCATTTAAAGAAAAAACAATTAGTTTTAAAAGGATTTGTTGTTATTTGAAATATGCAACGGAACAACAGAAATCACAGTAAACAATGCAATAGTTTAATATTATTTTTGGTAAAATTGTGACGGGGCTTTCATCGCGTTTTCTTTTAACAGTCCTCTTGGGGTTCTTTTGGGGCCAGAATGGTAATTTTTTCCAACCAACTCGAGAAGAACGTGATTATGCAAATTAGGAATCATATATATAATAGAAATTAAGCGTTCGCGTGGTGGCTATGTGAGGTCTATGTCTAAGTGTGGAAGTGATTAAGATAGCGTTTAGAAGAATACCAAGTCCGATAATTAGCCTACCCGTACCTGCATATCCAAGCTAAAGGTGGATACGAAACCACAATGATTAGAGCCGGATATGGTGGTAAGCAACTTTGACTAAGCTATAAGGAAAGTGTGTGTATTAGTGAGACTAGAATTAATCTGTAAAATTAGATATAGTAGTCAATTACGCTATTATTTGGTAATACGAGTTGTGTCTTCTCATTCCAGATCTGCTTACCTTGATTATTATTATTGTTGTGTATTGTGATTAAGTTAAGATCTTAGTAAACATATATTAAGATGAACGATTTGTGGGATTTTTCATCCTTCCCTACAGAAACAGGTCACGTAGATAATGGAGATCAGGGGCACCCATGGGCTGGTGCCTTACAAAATAATAAATTAGATAGCATCATGTATCATGAAATATTTTCATAAAACTCAACACTTATTTTGAAAAGAAAATAGAAAATTGGCAATATGTCAAGAAGTAATGCTTGGTTATCATTTGGTTACTTCAATAAGCGTAAAAACTTTCTGCCAAGACCCGATGATATATTCTAAATGTAGTTTTTATTACGTAAAAGAACCATTTTTTTTAGTTTTATTTACAGGAAAAATAACACAAAGTTAAAAGTTTCGAAATGCAAAGGCTTTATTAATATTGTATGTCAAAATAAGAAACAAATAAGATCATGAAATCAAATATGTTGTTTTTATTAAATGTGTAAGCAAATTGTAAAATTTATCTAAAAAATACAATTTGTCGACAATTAGAATACAAGAGAGACTTTCGGAAAAAAAATGGTCTTAACTTTTAGAAGAGAAACCAATATTAATTTTATTTTCTCATTGATGTTGCTTTAATTTTGACATTAACAACAAACTTTGAAGATGAAGACCATTTTCGATTAAACGTTTTTCAAACTACGGTTCAAAGTCAACGGGTATACTTGATCTGGCATCCCACTCTCCAAACCCCACCCCTAAATGAGGGACTCAAACTTCAACAGATTAATAAAGTATAGCATTTCTGTAGCTCATATTGTTACCTGTTTAGTAATCATAATATAATTGCAAACAACATTTACAAATTAAATAAATACCACGTAAGCAATTCGGTTTGAATCACTCTATCTTTAAATCCTACACTTAAATGTTTTGGATACTATAAATATGTTATCAAATGCCTTCTCAGAGATAACACTATTATTTTAAAACCAGGACCGAAGTTCTAGAAATACTGTTATTGAAGTTTAGGTTAAGAAATCATTCTTCTGTTTTTATATATATATATAAAACCAAGATATATATTTTCAGCTAAGTTTTTATTGAGATAAATGTTGACTTTTAAAAAATGTATGTAATTGAATTTTTAGTTAATTTTATGATTGAAATAATGTAATAACCACTACGATTGCGGTTTCCTGACTGCAAAGTGCATAATTACTACTGAGGGGATGAATTTATACAATTTTAAACTTATTTGAAATTTAAATATAGTACAGAAAAATCAATTTTAAGCAGCTCAAAAGTTATTCAGTAAATTATTTAATAGAACGTCTAGCATTTAAGGCAATCGATTTCCATTTCCTTCTTACTTTTTCCTCAAAACACTATCCTCTGTGCGAGCTGAAGCACGTCAAATGCATCGAGGCTCACGTGCCTTATGTTGGCATAAAGTGGATTTATTGATTATTTATTAACGTCACATTTCGAAGCAATCCGATGGCTATTGACGAAGAACCTCATAATTTTGAACTATAGTCAAGAGGACGAGGATGACATCTAAGTTAGCACTCACTTTCCAAACTTCCACACCACATCATTGTGAGAGCTCTGAGACTTAATAAATTTAATTGTTATTGCACCTCTACGAGACAGATATGGTGTGGACGTTTGGGGGTGAAGTGTCAACCTAAAGTGTCATCCTCGTAACTAGACGGTGGCTCAAAACTACGAGGTATGTCGCCAATAGTTCTAATGCCTCTGAATGTGAAGTTATTAATCAATCTTCAAAACTTTGTTCTTAGTTTTATCCCATACTGAAATTATTGCACAGGTTTTCCAAAATCAAAATCAATAATGTAAGTTTATGACATATATCTTTTTTATAAAAAAAAAAATTCTAAAAAAAAAAAAAAAAAAACATTTTAGATTAAATGAAATACTTAAAAAAACAAACAATTTAACACACGAAACATACATTTTAAATAATAAATTTCTTGTGTATAATTTAATTTCACTTCAATTCATTAAATTTAATTTCGTTTAATTTATAAAAAAAAAAAAAAACACATGTTTAATAACGCATCTGATAATATAATTTGTGTTAAATTCATTAGCATTAAATGGATTTCAATCAATGAAATGCAATCTTTGTTTAGCCTTTACATCTCATTTCATTAATGAACTCCATAAACAATTGCTTCGACTCAGAGAAATGCGTGATTATATTTAGTACAATTCAAGACTGATTTTTTGGAGTATTTTTTACTGTTCGCAATCAAGATTTTGTCTTAAGATGATTTCACTAATGATTATACTTTACGACATTCCTTTTGGAAGTCCAGTGAGTTATAAGACTTCTAATTCAGCTTTTTAGTGCAAACGCAATACTTTTTTTTCTTCATAAATAAATTAACTTTAGAATGAAATATTGTGTTATTTTTCCTTTGAATTACTCCATGATCATGTCAATCAAATACAAAAAATCGTGGAAGAAGTCAAATTACATTTTAGAAGATTTATATTGCAAGTTATAAAAATATTGTTTCAAATTTCCTGACTTCAATTTTAAAATTTAAGTTACGGACTTTGAGTTTTCATTGACTGAGAGAGAGAGAGATTGAGGTCAAGCTTCAAAGCATAGGTTCCCAAAGTGACTCTTGCGGACCCCTGGGGTCCTTGGAACTTGTTAAGATAACTTATCCTTTCTATTTATACTTCAAAATTTGGCACTGAAATGAAATAAAGTATTCTGTTTCAAATAATTTATGTAGCTAAAATCATATTAATAATTAATAAACTTAAATCATATTGATAATTAAAATACTTAAATCATAGTGATAACGGAATAAATAAAAGATTTTGATAACACATGAAAAAAGAAAATGGTAATTTATTAAGGCAAATTATTTTTGTATTTAAGAAGAATATTAATAACTACAACACTAATGTGAAATATATTAAAATGGGTTGTGTATACGGCATTTAGGTCAGCAAATCATGAAGTTTAAGTTATAAACACTTAGATTTTTTTAATTATGTGATAATACTGTTAAAAAGCAATTAATATTTAGTTAAATAATAATCCATTAACTAGAGTGTTTTAACTCCTTTTTGCAAATCATAAAGTTAAGAAAGCACATCATATATGGATATAATTACATATCTATCCAGACCATTTTTAATCGTATATTATTCTGTAGAAGCAATTCCTCTCTCCCCCTTCCCACTACTTCAGTATATATAGTCGAATCTTTATTTAACGAAGTCAATAAATCCCAAAAGGAATGCTCATTACATAGAAAATTCATCAAATAGATATTCCTTTTCAAAGTACTTTATTTTACGAAATTTTTCCTGGACCAAGCACATAGAGAGATTCGCAAAATAGAGGTTCGTAAAAGGGAGGTCCGACTGTATATCTATCCAACTTACTAGTTACAAGAAATGATAGTAATCCCCTTTCACGACAAAGGAAAACACTTTTCCCATTTTAAAATAGGGGATTGTCGTATTTAATAATAACCTTATCTGAATTTTGTATACAGAATGTCAAAATAGAACGTATAAGAATGCAATTACGTAAACGAAAACATTTGGAAAAAAAAAAAAGAAAAACTCAAATTAATTGGCGCCAACGGTAAAACATTAGCGAGTTTCATTCTTATTTAATTTTATTGTGTCGGGTAATGAAATATATTTTTTCACATATTTTATGTTATTCGATTAATATAGTTTTGTTCATTATACAAGATATTTAAACAAATTATAAAAAAGTACCTAATTAAACTACATATAGATCCAAATTAAATTGTCACACTGATCCTAAAAAAATAATACATTAGTATGCATTTCTCTTATGATTTTAGTTTATTTTATGTCTGAGCCAAAACTAAAATAAACAAGTACATACTAATATTTACTCTTAGCAACCTAACAGTCCTATAAAGGTTAAGGAAATCGATTGTTGCATTATGTATCGGACATTATATATTTGAAAACACATACTTAAAAGTATTATCTTACATTTTAAGTATCAATATACCTGTTTTTATATCCTTACTAATAATATAATTCAGATAAATATATAGTCTACAGATAATTTGTTAAAGTATTATAACTTATTTTTGTGTTCTCTCGAAAAATATGGCAACAAAATGTAGACGAATATAGTTACTTTTATATATATATTTACATATTTTCATAGTTCTACATTGTTTGATGTGAGACATTTGGATTAACATTAAGCAAACCTATTACAACAAATAGATATTAATGCGATCAGTAATTAAGCTTTTCCCCCCGGTTGAAACACATTTGAACATTGAAAAATACATTGACCGGAAATTATACATCACTTATTTTATCAATATAACTCTTACCCATAAACATCATACGAGCATTTCATTATGAATAATTTTGATTAACAGAAACGATAGCTGCTTATACCAAATCATTTAACAATTTATTTCGTACATCAACTGCCTTTCTCTATCACACTTTCACTTTGTACTCCATCCCTCTCTTTCTGAATGAGAAGGACTTTTTGAGGCATTTTGCTAGAGGAAAACTACCTGTTAGTCGTCTTGAAGAGTCATTTATCGATCTTAGGATCCCCTTGACAATCGCACAAAACACTGGGGAATGCAAGCGACCCCAAATAAATAGATAGACCGGGAGAAGTTGGCTACACATGCGCTTGCTTCGAAACAAACAAGAAGCGAAGAAGAAGAAAAAAATATACAGAAGCGACATGGGAAAAAAAAAGAGATAGGCAGGGAGCGAAGGTAAGAGCTGGCTGTCAAGATGAAATTAATTGAGCGCTTGAACACAAATGATCAGTTGCAGAAGGCTTGAGACTGGTGATTTATTTTACTCCTCAAGAAACTTTTCCTTATTAGCCTCAATATATACTTTTTTTTCTTCTTTTTGCTTTCTTTCTTTCCCTTCTTCCCTTCGCAAAAATCTTGGATTTAAAGTAGTTCAGCTGAGGCTATGTTGATAATGCTCTTCAGGTTGCTGTCACGTTTTGGAGTGAGATGTTGTACGTGGAGTAATGAAGGAGGATGTTTTAATGAGATTTAAATAATGAGCTGTTTTAATGATGGCAGAAATATAAAAATATTGAATGATTAAGGGGAAAAATAACTATGTTTGTATAATATTCTTGGAAAATGTCTTTAGTAAGGAGAATTGTGACAGATGGAGTAGTATTAAATAATGTAGAATGATAACGTGAAGAAGCCTTATGTCTGGAGAAGTAAAAAAAAGGATGTTAATAGAAATATATTTTAACTATTATAATTAATTAACAATTATACATGTACTATTTCCATTTAAATAACTTCTGATTTCAATTGTCTAAGCTAGAAAATTATTTTTAAATAGTTAAAATCATTAAAAAAAATTTAATTGAAGACTTTTATTATTTTTTTTATTTATAAATGGATTTGTCGTTTGTGTAAGTGAAAAAGCAATGTATCTGTTGTTCTAGCATTTAATAACGTATGATTATTAAATGTTATTAATTAAAATGACACATAAAGATTAAGTTCAAACATTGAAAATACTATATTTCATGATCATATTTAAGTATAAATAAGTTAATATATATTAAAAATAATGGAGATTAAAATTTCCTACTTTAGAATTGAAACCTGGGAATTTTTCAACAAGTTATCACTCTAATTGTGTGATCTTAAACTTCTTTGGATTTGATTTTTTTTATAAACGTCACATTTTGAAAAAAAAGCTATTGGCAAAGGACCTAGTAATTCTAAACCTTGTTCAAGTGATGAAAATGAACATATAAGGTAGAACTTCTCTCCCTAAACATCCATTACATGTCAGCGTGAGAATTCTTTCAACTTCGAGAATGGTTTTAAAAAGAGAAAAAAAATCACGCATTTAACGAGTATCAGCCCCTCTGTATACAGGGGGGGGGGGGGGGGCATAGCCTCCAATAGAGGAATATATAGAGGGTATATTTTCTCTATATACTCCTCTATGAATTAATTACTCTAGGACTCGACAACGTGAGATACGAATAAGTGTGTTTTATAAAAATAATATAATCAATACAACAAATAATTATATTAAGAAATACCGTAACCATTATATGTTTAGACACAAAAAATCGCTCAAAAAACCTTTTTTTATCTTATTACAAATAAAATAAATAAAAATAAATTTGCATTTTTAATATGAAAAGCCTCTGATGCTTCAAAACAGAAACTTTCTTGATGACCGTTAACTTAGGATTCGATAACTTTCAGTTAAAAGTTTCTAAATTGCTCTCCCCTGCATGTGCTTATGATACCATTATAATGCGTTTATGATGAAGAATTTTGAATAGTTTCGTAATGAATTCTTAATGTTTCGAATAAGAATTAAAAGTTCATTTCAAGGGTTTCATAATTCTTAATTATAAGATTAAAAAA
>BMAV01025255.1:180502-198224 GCA_019973955.1 Trichonephila inaurata madagascariensis | reverse complement strand
GAAATGATGAAATAATATTGTCAAGAGTTTAAAAGTGTTTATTTAACAAATAGGGTGCATTATTAAACGTATAGAAGTAAATAATACAACAATAGTTAATGAAATACAAATTATTTATTCGAAACTATTTAACAAATAATTAGAAAATTATGCTGGTATGTTTTGATGTATAACATCTTTCTTCTTGGTTGCTTACACACTAAAATATCAATCCCTTTGTTAATCCTATGGTGCCATTTTTTTTAAAGATATAGGGTTGATATTTAGGGGATCCATAGTACTACCTGTATGGTTAGGAAGTACAAGGACTCCCCCCTCCTGGACAGCATTTTGCCAATGAAAATCCTGACTAGTTCATCATTTCACTGAAACAGTTCAGAGTTTGATAAAATCACTTACTTTCATCAGAAAAATGATATTGAAGATACGTTATTTTAACATCTCCCGTCAATTGATCATATTCCTTAAGGATTTGATGAAATTCCTAATTTCGTCATTTCCCTGCGACATATACACCGTTCACAAATATAAAAAAGAATGAAAACCATTTACAAAAGGTTATGTCTAGCAAGACACAAATGAAATACAGACATTGGCGATGTTGTTATGAAAGATTGCTCGTAATAATCGTGTGAATTATAATCTCCCTTTTCTCGACATCGACATGATTCACTGTCACTTCTTTCAAAAAATGTTAAGAATTCTGGTGTTTATATTCTTTTAAAGAACTGCACATTTTTTAATCTAATATCGTTACAATTTATTAATAATTTTTCTCAAAAATATATTCTACAAGCCATTAAAACGTAGCTAGTTCTGAATAAGTCCTGTATCAAAATACTTCGGGGGCCAAAAAAGGCACCAAAGGACATTTTACGGTTCATTGCTTGCACATTTTAGGGCCCCTGAATCTTGAATACCCCATATTATTGATATGGTGGTAATTGTACCCCTGCTATCAGTTATTGAAATCGTTTTGAAATGCGTAAGATTTGCGTCAAATAGAAAAAAAGATAAATGCTGAAATTACTTCCTCAAGTTCGTGTTTTGAGGCATCACGGTATACATAAACAGAAATAAAGGAAGTTTTTCCGACTGTACATTTTAGTGTTTGATGATTTTTGTTCACATATTCTGTAAGCTTTTAGTGTGGAATTGCTTCGTAAAAAGTATATATTTGTAATTCGCTTTTCTATAGGGTTTCATTTCTTTTATTGAAAACTTATTTTCTAACTTTCATGTTATGATTATAATCTTTTTATACTATGGACGCCAGAAGAATGTTTTGCAAAAAAGAGAAAAAAAAACTATGATTTTAAATACTTAAGGCTAGTTTCTCCTTGTTCCTCAGTGCATTGTATTTATAGAATTAAAAATTTACGAGACATAAAAATAACGTGCTTTATATGTAATTTTTTTCTTGTTTTGTTTATATATAGTGCTTCATAATCTTTTATAACCTCTATAATCTCTGATAATGTTTGAAGTCCTGACGCGTTGCAGTGCTTGCTCAAGTATAGTCCATGTTAAGTGTCTGAGGAGCAAAATTAGAGGACTCGTCATTAATGACTGCTTTTTGCTTCAAAAAACAGAGCTAATAAACCACCGATCAGCATGCCTTAGATATTTATCAGTTTTAGGGACCTTAATTTGGTGACTATGCTCCTGAGTTATTGACGACAACAAATACATTGGCAATATTATCCAATAAGATACATTTCGTTACAAACGCATTGGCGGAACAGAATTTGGCGCATTTTCAATGTCTTTGGTTTCATGATCCCTATAAACAATGAGTGCCGACTTTTACGAAAATATAGCTGATTAATTTATTACAGTAGAGTCCCAAAACCTCAGACTAATGTGGATTGAAGGATGGCCTAGTTTGTGAAAATGCCGGGTTATCAAGAATTAGATTAAAAAAGAATAAATACGAGGGTTTCCTCAGAAAATATTGTACTACTGTATGTATTGTTTGCTTGAGAATGCAATAGAAAATAAACTGACCAAATACCCTTACATAGGAAAAGTACGTACTTTATGAAGGCATGGAGCATGTACTAAACGAAAATGATAATTAAGGGATGCATAGTATACAATAATTTACCTGATATCAGACACACCTTAGGAAAATACTCTTGGCGTTATACTGCTTCATTACGAAGACTACGAAGTAATAGTAAATCCATTACTGTCACACCCCTTGTTGTTCAAAACACTGAAGGGCGGTTTCAACAACCCTTAGACCTTCACTGTGTAATATTTTAGGCTGCGGTAGTCTAGTGGTCAAGATAACGGACTCGTGGAAGACGTGTCATGAGTTCGAGCCTGGTATCACTGAAGTCTGGCCATGTTAAATCTATCGACTGCTCAAACTGAGTGGTGTGGTAGTTTGGAGAGGGAGTTTCAGCTCGGGTGTGTCATTTTCATTACTTGACGCTGATTCCAAATTACGAGGTCCGTTGCTAAAAAGGCCTCGAGTAGCTGAACAGTGCACCGTTAAAATGTTCACTTACTCAATATGTGATATTTTAAGAACTTGTACGGTGTCCTCTACGCTTACGTCTTCAGAATTTCCCGGAATTTTTCATTGTTAGCAGCAATAATTTCTGCACTGTACAAAATCTCTTGCTTGGCCGAGTTATCCGAACTGCGTGGTTATTGAGTACCGAGTTTTTGGGACTCTACTAGATTAATATCTCAGTTTGAAACTACAAGAATACTATAGGCGACTGAATTGGTAAATTTTGTCCGCAATCACAAAAATATAGCGAATGGAATGATTTTTTTTTAGCATTGTTAGAAAAGCGGCCTGCTGCCTTTTCATATGCCCTTGAATTCTATTCTCATATGTCCTTGAATGAGTCTCAAAGTTTCAGAAAAATATTCGCCAAGTCATTAATTTTGTGACAGACCAGTACTATCACTAAAAGATGAATTACTTCCCCGTCATCAGTGTTCAATCAAAATCATTCACGTACATATAGATCATACAAATCCATATATCCACATACCGACAGAGAAACAAAGTGTACCGTTAAAACAGAAGTAAAAAATTGGATGAAAATAACCTATCCATTTATATTTCGATGCCTCAATCCCATACCAATATCGGTTTAATGCGAAGCCTCCTCACAATCCCCCTCACCTCACCTCAATAACAAGGTAGGGGGGATGAAAAACAAAACAAACAAATCCAAAAATCGCAGTTACTTTTCAATCTCTCCGGGCATGTTATTCGATGCAATTTACTTCATCCCGGATCGATTTTTATTTCAATTTTTCTTCAATCTCCTTCAACTTGGCCTCTACAAAAGTGATGGAAATAACAGAGGTAACGTATCTTTACGGATTACGAGGCTTTCCGGGCCGTATATTTACGGGGGGAGGAGGAGGCACAGATAGTTGTAACTGTTCAAATCGATTCGTAATTGAGGAATTATTCTAGATGCGGTCGATTGGGTATTCGTCGATTATCGACACTGCTCAGGAGGTTATTTTGTGCTTGTCTAGTAAAAGTCGTCTTCATCATTGAATTTCGATTCATGGGGGTTCAGGTTTGTTTCTTTTTTCATTCCAAGATGACGATGGAGGAGGTTTTGGAACCCTTCGTTATGCTTCGGTAACGATTATAAAGAGATTTTTTTTTCTCCCGTGAGTGATGAAAGTTGAATACTTGTTGAGTTTGCTGGGATAGCCGTTTAATGATACGGGGATGTGTTGTTTAATTGAAATTCTGCTCACAAGGAGGATTATAAATGATCCTTTTACAAGATGATGTTTGGATTTTGTGATATTTTTAAAGAATTTTTTGTTTTTCATTTTTCTGTGCCATTTCTTATTTGATTACCCTTCCTATGAATTATACAATATAAGGGAAAAAATAAATCTCACTCACTTTAATTCCCTTAAAATTTTAAATTGTTTGTATACATTGACTTAAAGCCTTGGCTACATGAAATGAAGTGAACCGAACAAAAAGATAATTTCTTTGTTGTCATTTGGCAACACTATACAGTTGAACCTGTTTTTGTGCGATTTCCTTTTTGTGCGTTTTTTCATGTGCGAAATTTTTAATGCGGTGCATGAATTTCAATGGCTTTGGCGATAATGTAATATTTTCTATCTATTTACTAGAGATGTAACGGAGAATGTTAGGATCCCCGCCCCCCCCTGAAAGTCATATTTCGCCTTTAATAATTTATAAACTGGGTAAATACGTATATTTAGCGTAAGTCAGGCCTTGGCCCCTAGAGTCCTGCCCCCCGCCCGTGATGTAGCTATATTGTAATATACATACAGTTATAACAATAATTATTTTATTGTTGTTTTGTCTTATTCAATAAAATTATTCTGGACCGAAAAAAAGTCCTGTTAGTTGCTGTTTTTTCTTTGTTGCCACGGTACCTGAAAGGTTATAATGATCAATTAGTAACAGGAGTTTTCATCGAACCATGAATCCAAATAGTAATACCAAATATATATATAGGCTTATTCTCTACAAACAAGAGATAACATCAAAACAATCACATTCGAAATACACATAGATAGTAGGAAAATCACACAATGAAGGACATAAGAGTAACCGAGATTAAAAATTATAAAATGGATGCTACAGTGTTATAAACATTACTGACTTAGGACAGCTAATATATAAAATAATTTATATAAAAGTGGGGTTGAACATGTTTTTTGGCCAGCCAATCTTCCCCCTTTATGTAAATAACACTGAGCAAAAACCAATAGAAAATAATGGATATGAATATTTAAATCCATTACAAGATAGAGGTATCTTACCTAAAAGTGCAATTACAAATGCAAAGCCCGCGCTAAATCTGAGTATAATAAATAAGTTATTGCCAGATTCTGGACCCTAATGCAGATTTAAATCAAGTGAAGGGCTGAAATGTAGCACTTAACAAAAGTATAAAAAGAACGGAAATAAAAATTAATAAGAGTTGCAAATTATAGCATAACTTAAATAACACACTAGAATATAAATATGAATAAAATAATAATAAGTAATTTTATCTAATATTAGATTATGGAGATAACTATAACTATGAAATATTTAATTTTATAGTAATAAATTATTATCAATCTCAGAATTTTTAATCATAACTTTTTTGAAAAGTTTTATTCATATAACTATTAATAAAATTAATTGGGTATTTCTGATTTAAGCAATATTTAGTAAAATGTTTATAGTTATTTATAATGTATGATTTTTTTGACACCAGAAATTCATTACGTTGTATATAATTAATAACAATATTTCTGAATATAGAAACATGTACATTACTCTGCCAATGAGGAACTTTTATAATATTGAAATTAAATTGTTCTCTTTTATCATAAATATTAGAAACTATTACATTATCATTTAATTTGACATGTATGTCAAGGAAATTTGCTTCAATTGTTGTTATTATTTGTCTGTATTAAATTAAGATATTGTGGATATATATATATATATATAGTATAGAGGACAAAATGTACGCTAAATCAGTAGAGGCTTAAAAATCCTCTCGTTGGTGTGCTGTCGAAGTTTGATGAGGTGTGTACCAATTAGGGAGCCCAATCAATGATACAAGGCCTCCAAGCTACAGTGGCCCCTAACTTGTGAAACATTTTAATATTTTCAAATACGTTTTATTCAAGTGATCATTTTTATTTACATTCCAAAAAAGGGCTCCCAATAAATTTCTTAACAAGGCCTGATCAGAGCTAGTTATGCCATTGAATTAGGATGTTATTCCTGTTACCTAATTTTGGTTCAAAATTGCGGAGTTACATATGCAGTAACCGTCACGTTACTTCATAGAAAACAGCGTTAATATATAAATAAACAGCTCATTTTCATTGTAGTTTTAATCGTAAAATTATGAATTGACAATTAAATTTTGTATGTGTGCTCTATCTAGTTTTTAATAATATCTTGCTTAGCATTACATCATACATACATTTTTTTTATTCAGTTATTCTAAAGTAATATTTATTTCAGGATTTTGTTTTTGAAATTTGTATAATGCATTTTTGTAATATTTTCAGTTTGTATTGGAAAATTAATCATGAATTTATTTTGATTCTCTACCCAATAACATACATTTTTCTAATTATCTATGAAATAAAAATATGCAAATCATATTTTATAAGCAAATCCAATAAATAGAATATACGTCTGAAAAGCTATTTTTAATACATAAACCAGCCATATTCCTCAAAATATTGAATACCATAATTAAAACACTTGTAATTATTTTCCCCATATAAAGTCAGCGCAATACTGGTTATTGTAATTCTTTCGATTTTAAATTTAGATATCTGCGTTTTATCAACTCGAAATTATAAATTGTGACATATATATTAAATATCCAAAGAATTATTTCGAAATACATACATATTTAGCGTTGTAATTTAAAAACAAATCTATGATGTCTAAACAACACCAAAAGTAATTTCGTAATACTAATATGTCCTTTATGACAAAATTTATAGCTTGTTGTGATATGGTCGCTCTTTGGTGACCATATCTTTGATTGTCAGCGTGAATTAGAGATGTGGGATTTTCAAAATGATCAGACATTTTAAAATTCTTAATATGACTTTATTAAGAATATAACTTAAACTTCTAATAATTTAAATAAATTATTATAAGTGATAATCTAATAAACTGAACACACAGCGATAGTTAAACAGAATCACGTAATTTAGACCAATTTATCTAAATAATTATATTATTCGCCTACTCTCAATTCTGATAATATTACAAGTCCTAATATCAAATAATCAGTCCTACCTTAATCCAAAATAAGATTCTACCACGGTACGAAAACACTTGGGCGCGCGTGCAATGGTATGCACCTTGTATCAATGGCTGCTGATGATGATGAGTTTGGTGTTTTATGGCGCAAGAGCCAGTTTTGGCTATACTGCGCCAAACATTCATAGGTCTGTGGTCTGGACGGGAAAAGAAGAAAAGGAGAAATTGGATGACAAGATGGAGGGTCGAAAATAGAGAAGGATCACTGGGGTACCCCGGGGTCGTGACACCCGTGTTTACCAAAGATAGTAAACCCCTTGGGAAAAGGAAAAGATCACTAGGGTACCTAGGGATTGTGACACCGTACCCACCTAAAGAAGGTGAGCCCCCTGACGGGATCAATGGCTGAATATCCCGGTAACTTTATGATAGGCCGTCAATTCACACTCGTATATCTTCCAAACAAATTGCCATTCTGCTTACTGAAACTTCTGTTCTTTTAAAAGTTATCTTATTTGCATTTCATAATCGTATTTTACTTCTTGGATTTTGGTTGGAAAAGATTTGCCATTAATCTTGGCCGTCAAAGAACCCAGAGGTTATGTTACAGAAAAGACGCGTGAGAACGTCACATTGTGTACTGCTTAATGTTTTAAATATTATTCCATAACAAATTATAGCATCAAATTTTAAATGTTAGATAAGCAAATATATTTTTAAATTTAGCAAAAGAAAAGCATACTTTAAAAAGAACTTAATAAACAGACAGTACGTCTTTTGGAAACATAAAATTTCGACTTATAACTCAAGTTTTTTATTTACTTTTGATGTATTTCACATCCGCTTTTTCATGAATATCGTTTTCATTACATCTAAATGATTAAAAAAATTATTATTACAAATTTAGTAATTTTCTAGGAGTCAATTTTACTCTTCACGACGATAAACAGAAGCTTCAGAGATCGGACCATTCGAATGCCAAAACGTGTTTAAAATTATAGAACACATTCCTCTTATTTAATACTATACAACACAATATCTTACCTGGAATAATCTCCTTCAATGTAGTATAAAAACTCATAAAACGTGCTGTATTACAGTTGCAGTTGTAGCATATTAATCATTTTTTGACAAAATAAATAAATAAATAAGAGGGTAAAGCTTTCAGTTTCTCCATTGGTAGAAGTTATTTTCTTCGCATTTTTAAACTTGAACATTATTATTTTTTAGAATATATGAATGACAATGCAGTTAAATCAATTTAAATCAGTAAAAATATTGGTATTGTACAAAGTTTAATACATCAGAAAAATCGGTGGAAAACTCAGAGATAAGGACATTGAATATCTGGAAAATTTAATTGCTATTAACGATTTGCTTAAGACATTCTAAAGACAGCTTTGATGACTATTTTTTCTTTTAAAAAAATTAGAAATAAATTATAAAATTTATTTAAGTAAATGAACACAAATAACTAATTAAAAATCAAATAAATAAAATCAAACTATTTAAATTTGTTATCTCGTTCACGGCCAGCTACGAGATAACTCACAATTAGCATAATAGCTTAAGATGCGTACTACGAGTTTATTGTAATATGTGTTTGTTAATGTCCTTACAATTTAAAAAAAAATTATGCTTTATAAAAATTTAAAAATATTTTTTTGCAATAATAAAAGAAAAAAATATGTCTTTACTTAAATATCCCAGACATTCATGGTTCTGTTACATATGCGAATACAAAACACATTTCCCTTAGTGGCAGTGGCTTAACGGAGAACATTTGGACCCCTCTGCAAAGTCAGGTTCTGGGCCCCCAAATTGGATCTTACAAAGGGTAGGTACTTGGTGGCTGTCAAACCTTGGGGCCCCCTAGAACCCTGCTCCTCCACATTGCGGGGGTGTCCGTTACACCACTGCTTAGTGTCATTATTTAATTTTAATAACTGACGCAAACTTCTTTGGTTTTTCTTTTCAATGTATATTTCTAGAAAAATCTAAGTTAACAAAGGTTAATTGTCGATCACGCATCTTAATGTAAATGTATGAGAGTCGCATTGTATGTAACGTACATTTAAAACTTGTAACCTGACAGGCCAGTGACCGGATCTAAAGTATAGTTGTAGCTGCTAAAACATATCATAGAATGCTTCAAATTTTAGTATCCTCAGAATTAAAACAACTTATTATACAGAATTAAAATATAATCAGCAAGAAAAAAAATTACAGCTTGCAGATATTTAAATTTTTTCACCCAATTCGTGTATAACTGTTATTAAAATTACTTAACATAGGAATTCAATCTCTACAAACTTTTCTGAAATAATGAAGCTACTTATGTTATAGAATCACTGCTGTAATATGAGAATTCAATTAATAAAATCACAGAGTATGAAACAGTAATTGATATCGTAAATAATAAAATCACAAGAGTAACTGAGTGAATTACCAATATTAGGGCAATGGGAATTATTTTGAAATAAATCCTATTGTAACAGAATCACTGGTATTGAATTAATACGTTTTAAAATCTCTGGAACAGAATAGTATCATCATCACGATACATTTACTTTAGTGACAAAATGAAGAAATAGCAGATTTAATATGTAACTGAAAAAAAAAAAAAAAAACTGTTCAACAGATCCAATATAAAACAAAATCAATGCATTTACAGAAATAAAATAATCATAGATTTTACAGAGTGCTATTGATAAAACATGATCATTTTTATAATAGAATCTCTTATATCACAGAGCCATTGAAATCATATAATTATTAAAACTAGAAAACAGTAAGGATTCCAGTTTCATAACAAATGCATTTAAAAACCATTACGTATGATTATTTAAAAGTGTATGATCAAAAAATTTCATTTACGCCAATAAACGGTCGCCAAATTTAATTAGCACTGCATTCTACAATCCCCTTTTCATTACAGCAAGACATATTGCCATTTAATTCTGAAGTTGAAACAGAGAAAATCGTTGTGTGTCTTCTGGCGAGCTCCCTCGAGACCGTTTAACTCCTCAAGCCCTGCGACCCAATGCGCGAAAGAGACATCAAATAGTTCCCTTGACCTTTGCGCACCTTATCTTTTCACAACCTAGACGGGAGGGGGACACGTGACGGTAATTATAAAATGGTCACGTGACCTGACATCGGGGAAAGGGGTGTGGTGGATGGATTAATGGAAGTCCATTCTCCATCTCCACCCCCTGGATCGTCAGTCACGTGGCGAACTGTCGTGCGACAGTGATTCCATCACTTGACGGATTCTCTTGCCCCACTTTTCTACCCTTTGTGTCGCAAAGGAAGGACCTTTTTTATTTTTACTTTCTTTGTGGTTTCTGGCTTGATTAGTTTGGGAGATTGGGCCTGTTATTGTTCAGATGCTGGAAGGTTAATACGCGAATCAGACAATATATTAGTAGCATTTGAAGGTTTCTTTTAAGGTATCTCACTACGTTCGAAATCGTGATTTTAAAAAAGCGCATAAATGGATAATTTTCATGATATTTAGTGTCACTTAGATTAGAATGTATGTAGAAAATTGTTTTAAGGACATTATGACAAAAAAAATTTATTTAAATACAATATTTTGGCAAAAAAAAAATTAACTTTGAATAACCTATTTTCACACACACACACAAAATGTTTTCTTTTAATAAAAATGCTTCTAAAATAATATTATTTTGCTTAAGTAAAGTAAAGATTTCTCCAGAAAGTCTGAACTAGAATTTTTGAAAAATTCACATTATTTTCAAAGTTACTACCCATTGAAATAATTATCGGCGGTATTTTCTTAAAATTGCTCCCCTCATTTGTCGTAAAATATGAATAAACCCACTTCTAAGATATATATTTCAAAAATTCTATTTGAGCCTCTGTAGAGAGGTATGAGCTATAGACAGGCAAAATATTATTATAATAGAAGCATTTTTCACAAAAGGAGATTATTTTGAAATACTATTTTGGATCATTCTATGATCATTTTCTGTCAAAATATTGTACTTAAGTATTTTTTTATTGTAATAATATTCTTAAAACAATTTATATACATTTTCTAATCTAAGTGACACTAAATATCAAAAATAGTATCCATTTATACGTTTTTGTAAAATCACGGTTCCGAACGTAGTCGGATAGCTTATATAAATAAATGTTGAAATGTCTCTAATGTAACACTTTAATGAAATTGAATTGTATACATTGTAAACATTAGATTAAAAAATAGATTCTAGATTGCAAAATATCTAAAATGGATTTTTGTGGTTCAACAGATGTGTTACAAAAATTATACTACACAAAGTGGCTCACACAAGGGGGGTCTCCTAGGGTCCCGGACACCCCCCATGTTCCTCGATTTTTTTTTGATTGGTTATAATTCTATGAATATATTACTTAAAATTTAATTATGTATTTGTTATTAATAATTAATTTTATCAGTTAATGCTAATTATTTATTCAACAGCTAATTTGGTATTGTTTTTGTTCTCGAAAATCGACAAAATCAAAAGAATATGTTGGGAGGCGTATCGGAGCATACCAAAATGGTGGACTTTCGACCCTGGACCCCCCCACTTCGAAAAAATTTTGTGTGCGCTACTGATTACACATAATCTTAACCGTCATCTGTTTTATCATTCGCAATTTCTTTTAACTTGATTTACAGCAATTCCCATTTTCAGTGGCGCACACAAGGGCGGATATCCCCAACTCCGGACGGCCCCAAGCCTTTGATTTTTTTTTCTGATTCATTATAATTCTATGTACGTAAAATTTAATTAAGTATTTGTTATTAATTATTAATTTTATTAATTATCGCGAATTATTTATTCAATAATTAATTTTTTACTGTTTTTTTCTCCCGAGAATCGACAAAATCAAAGGAATATCTTGGGTGGCGTTATTGGAACATAAAATGAGAATGGTGGATTTTCAACCCTGGATCCCCCCCTTCCCTTTTAAAGATTCATGTGTGCGTCACTGCATAATTTGTATTTGTTTTGCAGCAAATATGTTTCAATCTGAATACCTTAACAGGTACATACAATTTCTATTACTCTTGCTGAATATATCATAAATTTAATGTTTAAGTGATACAGAATAGCTAATGAGGAATTTAAAGTATTATAGTTACTATATCACAATTTCATACTGGGTCATGGTAACAAATAATTCTAATCATTATTACTAGAGCACTGCAAACGTTGCTTGAATCGAGTAATGGGTTTGAATCTTAGTTTCTGGCCCTTAAGTTTTTGTTTCAATGTAAAATAGAGTAGAGTCCAAAATTAATGTTGCAAACACAAAAAATGCAATATGTTTGCTTATATATATATATATATATATATATATTATTTGGGATAAATTTTTGTATAAACGTTCCTCATACTGAGAATAACTATGCTAAAAAATAAAATCTTAATGGGGTTACTACAGGTAATATGAAAATTAAATCTTGAATTGTCAAAACACGCTGTGTAATAATTAAAAGACTGAATACGTATAACATAATGCCTCCCCCAAACAAGAATTACACACCCACCAAATATATCGAATTATCTTATGTTAGAAGAATGGTAACAAGTCCCAGGCTCTCTCCAAATGAAAACTCTCTCCAATTAAAATACAGAATGTGGCCACTCCTTGCTGCTATACAGACTTCACACAACGAACCCTCATACTGCAAATTAGGTTGTTAACTTCCTCTTGAGGCAACAATCCCTACAATTATATTAGCGCAAATTTTAACCATTGGTGAATGTTTGGAGGGTATTGACGTAAAACATCCCTTCTTAAAACATTCCAAACATGCTCAATAGGATTTAGATCAGAAGATTTTGCTGGTTACTCCATTTGCTGGCTACTCCAAATACCCTGTTCCTCAAGAGAAAGTCTTTGAAAAAATTCATTCTTTGTGGCCTCGCATTATCGTCCATAAAAATATATATTGATAAATTGTTCCTAGGAACAGTCTCAAGTGAGGCTCAAGAACTTCATCTTAATATCGATGTGCATTAACAGAACCCCCGCATTAAAAATGTGTGGCATTTTATAGTCGTCTGGCATAATGCCTCACCAAACAAGAATTCCACACCAATCAAATCAATCGAATTATTTTATGTTAGAAAAATGGTAGCGAGTCCTATGCTCTCTCCAAATGAAAATTCGACGAGAATCATTACTAGAACTGTACCTGGACTCATCAGTGAAAAGTACACGGTACCACTCTTGATTCGCCGGGGACGCATGTTCTTGGCTCCATAAAAGATAAGCTATTTTCTATGTCGGTTTAAGAGGGACACATGCTACTGGACGTCGGACATAAAGAGCCTTCTCGGCAAAGCGTCTGTGAACACTTTGTCTAGAAATTCTCTTTCCAATGGCAACAAAAATGTCCTGAACAAGTCCTTAGCTGTCATGTTTCTGTAACGACGTGCATTTACTGTCAAATATAGATCTTCCGAAAGTATTATAGCTTTTATCCAGGTCTTCTAACAATATCCGTCATTTGAAATTGTTTCCTCAGTCTGGATATCACCATTCGAGAAACATTTTGGTTTCATGCTACTTCTGATTGAGACATCCCACAGTCAATACTTCCAACGGTTCTGCATCTCAAGTCCTCCTATAAGCGATTGTAGGAGCTCTTTTTAACAAAATCAACATAAATATATGCTTATCACATTGTGATACTCAAGTTTAAACTCAAAATTCCAAGCTTTACTGTGAAAACCGTTTTAACATCTTTCACTCAAAACGGCCATAAAAAAATTATTTTTAACGTGCTTCACATGTATGTAACGCTTCACTTTTAGCTTCACATGTATGTAACGGAATCTTTGAACGTGATTTTTGCCCGCTTTATGAGGTCAGATTAATTAGAAATTTTGCACACTTTTCAAGGACCGATGGCAATACAATAATTTAATAATTCTCCTCCAATGTACTGATCAGAATCATCAGGATTAACGATTTCCCATTTACAGATTTAAAGACTAATTCCAGATCCCATTTCCAGATTTGGCGACTAAAAGATTAAGTTACAACCCTAAGGCGAAAACGCTTATGGTTAATACAAATACAACAAACAAAAAACAATCTGCAATAAGAGCTTGTTTTTTTTTTTTTTTTTTTTTTAGTTTTTTAAACTATCATTTATTATCAGTCAAACCTCCCAAAACTGAGATAAGCAGCTCGATTTTACTCACTTTATATATATGTTTCTACAAAAAAACAGTGTTAGATTTTTTTTGAAATAGTTGGGAATTTATGCTTGTAACGTTAATTCTGGACACCAGTGGACCAGTAAATTTAGGAAAATGTTGTATTCAGGGGTCTGATTAGTTATTGAATAATGTTTGGAATGAGAGGCAAGACTAAGATTATTGGCAATGGACCTGCAAAATTTTCTCCCAGTCAAGTAATCACGATGATATAAATGACACTCAAATCTCCAAATTTTTACACTTCATCCGAGTTAAGTTATAAGCCTCAATATAATTAATACATCAACAATGATGCATTACTGATCTTTTGTGACATCAAGAATCGATCACGTAGCTTGACAAAAACCTCCCGCTGTGTCAATCAGTTCACAACACCTTAAAGCAGCATTTACTCCCAGGTTAGCCAGCATGGTCCTCATCTATCCCGGGCTAGCTCGGGTATTGTCCTCGTTCATTTGGTCGCGATTTGGTCCATTACCAATATCTTCTTTTATCGTGCTGTAAAGACGGTGCTTCATCAAAATAATCCAATGACAGTTTAAATAAGCTAAATTCCGATTGCATCTTCATGTATTAGAGCATTGTTTCTCAAACTGTGGGGGGCGCCCTCCTTGGGGGGGGCATGATTATTCTACGAGGAGGGCGCGAGCATATTGCATCGAAAATTATTAATATACGAAAAGTAAGCAAACAAAATACATTCTGACATAATAAAAAAAAATACACGTTTACAATGATATAAGACACTTAAAAATATATAAGTACTGCCAATGTATTTTATAATTAATTTTACAATTCTAAGTAATGAACAAGTTTATTAATTACCAGTGACACCATGGGCTTCTCATATATAAAATTTTAAGCAAAAATTAACCCTTATCTTGATAAATGGTACGGTTTATAATTAATCACTAAAATGCCGATTAAAACTACGCGATTTCCCCAAAGCCATCGTTTAAAACGTAGGCGAGCGTATTTAGTTTATTGGGAAGAGGGGGGGGGGAGGAAAAAAGGAATAAATTAGTCAATCCTTCGCAAACACTGTCCAGGAGATTTTATTGCATTCCAAAGACTTCGATATAATTTTATGGAGAGCAGCTCATAGAAAAGATCGTATTTCGGAAAGACGTATGTATACGTCCGGGGCAATCAGCGCACAGGTTGAGCAAGACGTTTATATACGCCGGTGGCACAGAGGTTGAACTCGTGTTGTAGGTTTAGCACCAAAAAATAGTATTATTTAATTCAATTCATTGTTATTGTATTGACGGGGGGCGATGAAAATTATGATTGAACATTGGGTCGCAAGTATTCAAAGTTTGAGAAGCACTGTATTAGAGAGTGAACACATCAACAACTAGATTAATTCAAATAAATTCGAATAATTCATTCTCTCTTTTAACGCTTATAAATTCACGAGGGGAAGAAATTAGGCTTCTAAAACAATTAATGACGGTAATGATTCTTGAAAAACGCGGTTATTCTAATTTAATTTTTTCTAACAATTACCACTCGGAGAACTAATTATCATTATTAACATATTGCATTTAGTACTCGCATCCCTCTCATGTATTGAGAATGACTGAAAATCCCCTCAAGTTTGGTAAAATGAAATGCGAATAATGACCTCCATTGCAAATAATAAATATTCAATTCTAAAGTGTAATAGATTGTTGAATAATTCTAAATAATTTATGTTAATGTCCTCATTATATATTTACGAATACAGTATTAACTAAGATAATAATTTGTATGCAAACAGAAAATGTAGCTAATTACAAATTATACTGTTTAATTTAAATAAAAAGCACTATTAAAATTTTGTTTTAATCAATTGTGTAGCAATATTTATATTTGGATGAATACATATAAGGTACATTATTGCATGTATTATGTCAGTAATTCAATCATTACGTCTTTTATTTTGTTCCATGAGAAATTATGCGTAAATATGAGAAATTCATTTAAATGTTTGTCGAAATTCTAATAAATTCTACATATGGCACATTGGTCTCTCAATTAAAACCACTCGAACTTTCTTCATTTTATAATAAATTGTGCATGTTTGATAGAACAAAAATGGTTATTTTGACAAGGAGGAACATATGAAACATTAATAAAAGAGATACGCAAACTAGATGTGAGAGAAGTATAAATGGTATGGATTTATATATCAATTTTAAAAGACTGAATCGTAAGAAAATAATAGTTTGTTATCGAGCTTTCTTAAAGCTAGTTGGAATAAATTAGCTGTTATAGAATTTTAAGGATTATTTGTTTTATATTGAATTAAAAAGTATTGATTCAGTATGATAGATCCACTCGTTTTTGAACTACTAGACCAGGGATGGCGAACCATTGGCACACATGCCATTCATGGCACGCGACAAAATATTTAGGGCACGCCAGTGATCAAAATGGTTTGCGTTTTATTTCAAAATAACAAAGTTCACTATGAAGTATTACGAAAAAATGCGAGTGATGGGTCACAGGGGATGCGGGGAGCTTATTTGTTATTGTCTTGCCTTAGTTACGTCGTGGACTACAATTACAAATTTGTCTACGGATAGCATAGTCGTTTTCATTGACACAGCTGTATTTTAATGTTTATTTGTATTATATTTATGATTTTTAAGTGTTATTTAACGCATGGCTAGTTCAGCAAAATAAATAAATAAAAAGGGCAAGGTAGTAAGTGTAACAGAGGATTTTAAATTTGGGGGAACTCGAAATATGACATTATTAGTGAAGGCGACAAAGCGGTGAGCGTTTTATTTTCTGAAATAGTGGTATGCAGAACATCATCTGTAAAATGGCATTCTAAAACAAATCTCAAAACCTCTTGTCAAAGAAGTGAACCACAGCAAAAATAATTGCTTAAAAACCGATTGGCAGATGACTCCTATTGAGCATGCATTCTACTAAAAGTAATATCTTACAATCCTAATATAAGTTACTTGTCATCCCCATAATCTGCAAAAACAGAATTCACACTAATGTTACCTTTATTTGAATTACACGTGTAACTAAAACATTTACACCTACACAGTGCAAAAGGTATTTTTTTCGTAGTAAATAAAGAGTTTTGTGTTCTTAGTATTTAGTATTATTATTTTCCCAATAATCACAAGTCAAAATTATTTGGCGGTACGTCTATACCTCATTAAATTCTTCTTTAGAAAAAATGGCACGTTGATCCAATAAGGATCACCACCCCTTAACTAGACCTACATACTTGAAATTTTTTTGTCTAGTATATGTTTCTTTTGTCGAGTAGAACTTGGCTAATAGTAGGTTTCACGGAAATCGACTCCTAAAAGGGGTTACCCGTTTGTAAAATTAATAGGATTTATAGAGTTTTAGATATTAAAGTCTCTTTTTTTAATTAAGAGGCATCGGCTCTAAGAATGTTTTTCAATACATACGGAAGTTTAATTTTAAGATTTATGTATCAATATATATAACTTAATAACAGTATATATATTCAAACAACACCATGTTATACATAGTGAAATGGGCGAGTAACAGCCAGTATATATATAAAATAAGATTATGCATAAATTCTAATAAACAATGATTTTTAATGGTTATTTAAGCTAAACAAACAATAGTAGGCAAATACCCTTTTTTGTAGTTGTTGTTTAATTTTACAGTCATTCCTCATTTAAAATAATTAAGAGTTTTTTAGAAAGAAAATATAGACTTAAGTTAATTTTATACTAAATAC
>BMAV01025255.1:154446-179519 GCA_019973955.1 Trichonephila inaurata madagascariensis | reverse complement strand
CCCCCCATCCAATACATCACATACGCGCTCCTACGAAGAAAATGGAGGCATTGGGGAGCGAATAGTGTACTTTTTAATCCGTAGTAAAGGGATTTTTTGTAAACCGTACCAATTATCAAGACAAGTGTTAATTTTTGTATGTAATTTAATATGTTTCAAGCCCATGGGGTCAATGGTAAATATTAGATATGTATGTTCTTAACTTAGTATTGTTAAATTTTTTGAAATACGCTGTGCAGTACTGATACATTTATAAGTGTATTATATCAGTGTAAATGTGTATTTTTTTTTACTATGTCAGAATGTTTTTTGTTTATTTTCAATAAATTAATATTTTTTTTTAAAAAATAATATTTTGTTTTCGACTTTTCAATATGGTTGTGTCCCCCTCGTTGAGTTAACGTGCCCCCTAGGGGGTGTGCCCCACAGTTTGAAAAACACTGATGTAGATGCAACAATAATGTAATTGTACTGATGAATATGTTCAAATATGGCGAGCCACGGGGTGTACATCTTTTCTTGCATTTTTTTTTACTTTCTCTATTCTAACCTATAATCAACATAGCACTTAACATATTGCTTTACACAGCTTTATCAAACAAAAAACATGTTGGGCATATTTACATACATATATAAAAGGTCTAGATAAGAAAAGACCTCTAATTATTTTCTAACTTCCATTCATACATAATTATTTTCATGAAACAGCAAGAAAATATTGATTGGTCACCGACATTTTTATACATTAGTAGCAAATATTTGATCTCTTTCTCGAGCATAATAATAATGTTTAAAAAAACACACGCTCTCAGTCATGTTTGATAGACAAATATCAATCATCACCATGTGAAACATTTTCATACATTGTCAAATTTCCATCCTCAGTATGAAAATGGTATAACTTTTATACTAGGGTATGAGATGAAATGTGATGGGAAGATATGTGCTTTTATTTTTCTCTTCTTGCTGTATTTTTTCCATGCTATCAAATTTTAGAGCGAAAAAAAAAGAATATGCACGATAGTCTGGCGAATAAAATACATACTGGGAAAAGTTATTACTTAACTGAAATAAAAGGGATAGCCATGTGAAAAAGTAGTGTAGAAATGGGAGTGCTCCAGTTTGTGTTGCTTTATCACTTTTTTTGGCGATGTATGTATACAGTCTTTTGTTTTTATAACATATACTTTGAATAAGTTGATAAAAAATATAATTGATTTTGTTGCAGATTCGATTTTTGCTTTTTGTTTTTTTTTATTAACACTGCAGCGTAATGCAACACGAGAACATATTTGTTGCTAATGGAAATTTGTTAACGAATGTTTAAGCACATTTAAATATCATAATTTTATGAATGGAAATACTAGTGTTAAGAATTGGCATACACACATTTGTCACAGTGAGGGAATATTATTATTGAAGTCATTATTGAAAATTATGAATAGAACATGTATTTTTCACCACAGTGTGAATCGTGTTTATTAACACCGCACTATAAAGTGACATAATGACTCGACGGAACTAGTACTTTTGAACATCGGTCAAATAACGAGGACGACAATAGAGATGGTATTTTACTATCCTAAATTCCACACCAAGTCCCTTACAGGAGAAATCAGAGCTTCGATAGATTGAATGTGCATAAATTCCTCTGCACGGAGGGTCTTCAGTGGCACCAGGACTCAACAAACGTCAGTCACGAGTTCATTACCATAACCTCACCCACTTCTCACCAAAGACTTCGCAATGAGTCATAAAGAAAATTAGCATCTTACTGCATGCAATACATTTTAAATCATTGTTTCACTCACACATTATTCCTTTTATAAAATAGTTTTTAAATAAATAAATATATATATGTATATGGAATAATTGTGGTCATTGGTAATGATAAACTGAAAGGGCATAGCGAGTAGAAAGGTATTTTATAACAATCATATTTTAGATTGACGAAGTTTCATGGTGATGTTATTCAAGAAGCAGTCCTTTGTGGAAATATATATATATATATATATAAATAAATCTGGTTTATTCTTCATATAAACATTTATGTGATTAACACATAGCCTTCTGACATAACAAGAAGCAGACAAGAAGACACAAAACAGACTGCATCTAGTTACACATGACAAAAAGCGTTTCCCAGAATATCTAGAGTTTTTTATATCAAGCGGCAAATGGAAGTTACAAACTCACATGACCCCCTTGGACGGAACTATTTTATTGGTGGAAAGATCGTTCAATAGATTCCTGTTAGGTGGGTATCTAGTAACTATTTACGCACGAGTCCTGAAGGCCAGGGTCATTACAGTTTAAAAGGTGCTTAGAGAAATTAAAGGGAAATATTACTAAAAGGAATTTTTCATATAAATATATTTTTTGTATCTGCATTTGTGACTCTTGAACTCCAGTTTCCTTCTTCTTAGGCTTTGTTGGTATTACAACTTTATCACTTGATTTCTTATTTCATTTTATTATACTATATATATACCACTGTTTAAGAGATAGAGGTCTTTGCTTAGCGGATGTATCCACAGCAGAGTGTAAGTTGACTGAATATTATTTTTGTTCAACTTTGAAAACGAGGGATATCTTCGACAACGACATGATTTTGGACCAATGTCAAGTGATGACAACACTTCCACTCTCCAAGCATCCACTCAACTCCAACATGACGACCTAGAGCCTCGATAGATTCAACATGCATCAGCCTCACTATATAGTATACTTTTAGGAGAACCAGAAATTGAACCGACGATTTGACAGAAAAAGCACCAATCGTGATTTAAGGACCATGACCATTCAGTTAGCGTAACCACTATGTAGGAGAGAAAAAGAGATGAGTTAAGCAGGAAAGATTAAGGCGCGTCGGAAACCTCTATAACGAAAATGTTGAATTGGCTTTTTTCGATGTACCTTTTCTCAAAATCTGTTATATGTACATGTTTCGAATTTTTCATACAATTTAAGTACACCTTTCTCATTATATTGAAATAAGCTTTTAGCTAATTTTGAATTTTTTAAAAATTTATAAAATATTTTATAAAACAGAGAAATTTGACCCGTTTTTCATATAAAAAAGTTTGTAAAACATAAATTTTTGAGTTTTTTACAAAACTCTCATTTCAGTGTATATTAGCCATCATTATAAATATGTCATAAAAAAAAAACTTACATACCTGTGAACATTATTTTCCCAGAAAAGATACATTGAACATCAAAAATTTACATTTTGAGATAAATGAATTTTAATGTATAATTACTTTTTTATTAAAACTTTCCTCCCCGTACTCCAAATGATCTACACTTTTTTGAATCTCATCATTCTCTCTCTTCCTTTTAAGTCTTTTTTCTTTCCTAACTTCATTTGTTTTTTGTAAACATGAGTATTTAGCCTTTAAGAACCTCTGTTTATTGAGGCGCTCCATTGTACGTAACGTGTAATCACCAGGCTCCATATTAAGTTTTCTCAAAATTTCTGTTTTTGATACATTTCCCATATTAAATAAAGAAATTGCATCCTATGTACCCAATGATAATACTTCTATATGTGCAAATATTTCCTTCGGCACATTAAACCATAATACGTTGTTCACACTTTCATTGGGATTTTGTGTACCTCCATGTAAACACTTTCTTAGCAATTCTGTATTAAATGTTTTGATTTCCATCATTCATTCAACTTTTAAGCAAAAACAAAATACTTTGTTTACATTTTCGCCATTTAAATGGACGTGGCCCAGTTTCAATGATTATTTAATAATAGATTTTAAGGGCTTCTTATTACCTGAGAGGCTAAAGTAAGGTATTTTTAGAAAGGTTAAAATCTGTGCAATTTGAAAATGTTAAAATCTCAAAATTTTCATATTAAAAAGATTTTAGGCTTCCAACACCCCTTAAATTAGTGTGAGGTTTTAAGATTGATGCAAAGTCTTAGCAGTAGCGGCACTTAGTAAAACATTTCTTTTGTGAAAATTCATGATTCGAGTTTCAATATAAGTAGTGATATTAACAGTAACACATCATTAAAATAAATTAAATAACCTATTACTTTTGTGATTTTCTATTAGAAATGAAGAATTTTATAAACGCCAGTTAATACTATTAGATGAGCCATTTAAGATCATACTAAAACTTCCGTAATTTGCTCCGATACTCATGTTCATTTTCTAAATTTTTATAAGATTAAAATTTACCCAAATACACATTAATATATATTCTGTTCATATAAAACCAAAGACGCTTATATAATTGTAAACACCTTTGTTAATTTGTTTAAAAACATATCATGCATGTACTCTTGAAAGTAAAATTCGTCTTAAAAGTAACAGAGTTTCACGTTATCTTTTAAAGTTATCCCCCCCCCCAAATATTCATGTATGAATTTATGCTATTTTTTAGTAATATACACAGAAATTAAGCTGATGTTTTTCTCACAAAGTACGAATAAATATATCACAAAAGTTGTTGAAAATGTAAAATGTTTTCAATTACTCTTACACCATTTCATAGCAATAACATTTTTTAATTTCATACTTTTTTTTGTCAAAAGTTTTGATGAAGTTATTTCGTGGGTAAATATGATGTACTTTTTTGATTTAAATTACATGAAACGTTTGTAGTTTTGCGTGTTATTATTTCTTCAACATTACATGGCATCTAATATCAAATATATAACTTATTGTTGCTATTTATAATATTTTTCCCTTGAGAAATATTCATATAGTTATAGACACTATGATCGATAAATACGGTTAACTTTTGTTCTTTTTAATAAAAGCAGCCATGGTACTCGCGTTTCCAGAAATATTTCCATCGAATCATAGGCCACTGCATCCCCAATGCTCATAGAGGGTAATGTTAGGTAAACTGCCGTGGTTCAATGCCCTCACATTGATGTGGTGAGGAAGCTTGGAAAATAAGTAATAAGCTAGGAATTCCTCCTCGTTACTTGACCATAGTTCAAAATTGCGAGGTTCCTCTCTAACACTACTTGTGTTACCTCTGACTGCGAAGTTAATAAAAACGGATCACTTTCAAAAATAATAAATAAAGGGGAATATGAAAATGTAAGTAAAATACCTAATTTGAATACTTTTCAATTCATACCTTTCTTTAAATTCCAAAGTCAAGCCATAATAACAAAAAAAAAAAAAATAATAATAATAATAATCTTCTGACTCGCAGCATTGCTCCTCCTTTATACTTCGAAATAAACTGTAATTACAACTTTTAAAAATGAATATTCGGTGTAAAATATTAGGTTGTTTAAAAAATATTAAGGTGTAAGAGGAAAATATATATATATATATATATATATATATATAATCCGAATGAATCATAACATGTCTTTAGCTCATAGGCTTAGAATTTATTGAACATCTTTCTCGCTCTAAACATACACACACACTTTATATCTTTATATATATATATATATTGTGATGGATCTATACGCGATTTTCTTATTAATCCTCTTGAGAAATATTTGGGCTATCACTTCGCTTTATTCACAACCAACCCTTCGGAAGAAGAGAATCGTGATACGTAAATTAACTTATTATAAATAGGCGAGGTTTTCTAGCTTGAGAGAGAGAAGATAAGAAGATATGATTGGTGAGATTATAACTGAATATGTAATATTAGAATTAGAGAGTGATTTGATTTTTATAAGGAGGACACTTTAAAGTGACAATCGTTCACTAAGATTGAATTAAGATTACATTAATCGGATAATAGGTTAGATCCTTAATCAAGGTAAGGATCAAGTTTGTTAGTCTCCTAATCGCACACGTTTTACTGTCGTTGTTACACTTTCACGGTTATCATTGAGATATTCTCTTTCTATTATTAGTTGAAATTTTGCCTGTTCTCAGTGTGGAAATAAATAGATTAGTTGAATCATGTCGAGTGCTTCTTCCCTCCCCCCTCATATCTAAGTGCCCTCGAGAGAGGCCCGAGCCTCTTACAATATATATATATATATATATATTAATATATATATATATATTCTATATTTATAGTCAAAATTCTATACTAAAGAGAGATGAATAATCAATAATCAAAACTGAAAAAATTTTAATTTGTTGGATAATCAGACATAAGATTTTAGAAAGGGCATATGAGAAATAAAAAATATTGGAGTTTAAAATATAAAAATACGAATGCTACAGTATTACAAACATTGCTGACTTAGGACAGCTCTTACATATAAAATCATTTATATAAAAGTGGGCTTGAACACGTCTTTTGACCAGCCAACCTTCCCTTTTTCCATTAATATAATTCTGAGCAAAAACCTATAGAAAATAATGAATAGAATATCTAAATCCAGTACAAGAAAAAGTACAACAAAAAATTTATTGCTAGATTCTGGACCCAAATGAAAATTCAAAGTATGGGTATGGCTGAATGGAAACACTTTGCAAAAGTATGAAAAGAATATAAGTAAAAATTTAAAAAGTGTGTATACATACTACCATTACCTTAGGGACACTTGGATTATATATGGATTTAAAAAATAATACTACAGTGTTAAAATAAAACTAATATAATATATAATTTTATCTGATATTAGAATATAAAGGTAACTGTATCTATCTAGCAAAAATGATAAATTTATAATAATATACTATTAATATTCCAAGGAATTTTAATCCTTACTCTATTTAGAATTTCTTTATTCAAACAACTACTAATAAAATTATTTGGGTATTTTTGAATTAAGCAATATTTAGTAAAATGTTTATAGTTCTTTTTTTTAATTTTTTCTGATTTTTTTTAAACTAGAAATTTATTGCGTTGTATGTAATTAATAACAATATTTCTGAATATAGAAACATGTACATTACTCTCCCAAAGATGTACTTTTATAACTTGAATTTAAATTCTCTCTCTTGTCATTTAATATTAGTAACGATAAAAAATAGTGTTAGGTTTAAAATTGTCGTACTTGCCAAAAATGATAATATCCTCTATATAACTTAAAATGTACTATTCAGAATTATATCAATAAAACTATTTTCAAAATATCAAAATAATGTAAATATAAATTAGCAAAACAGTTGCTAGCTGGGCCACCTTGTGGCAAATTTATATATATATGTATATATAAATTTCACATGAGATTTATTAAGACTAAAGTGATTCATTTAAATCTCTCAGTGTTTAAACAAAGCAGCTAAACCAAATTTTTTGTGATAATATAAAAATTAAGATACATTGAAGTTATCCAACAAAAAAAAAATACATTTAGTTTCCTTCCGTTATATATTTTTTCCCCATAATTTTCCACCATAATTTAATATTCTTCGGAACACACATTAAAAAGCAAAAAAACATTACCCTCCTCGAAATATATTCTATATAATAATCAGTCGCATAATCTATCCATAACTCACTAACATATACATTTTTTTTTTAAAAAAAGAAACACATCTCGAAAATGTTTTCAATAGATTCGAAAGATATAAATTCCGAGTCTGGTCTTGGCGCCGTAAATATCAGTTACCTCTTTTTGGCAAACCTTGGCATCGCACGGGAACCATTTATTTAAGCGAGAGTACATCAGGAAGAAACAATGGATGATGGCAAAACCGGGCTAAGAAAAGCGTGCCGGAACGCTGGACCACGTATCTTGCAGATTCAAAAATCAATCTTCTAGCCGGACAAAATTGAAATTCGGACCAACAGACAGACGGATGGTGTTTCCATTTGGAGAAAGCGATGAAAAGTGAAAGAAAAATTTATTTTCTGTAATTCAGGAATTTGTTGCAGAAGGAAGTTCGGGCAAGATATATCTAGGTTTGTAAAGAATTTTAAGCAAGCAATGAGAAGGTTGGAAGAGTTGTCGCTTCTATGCAATTAAACAGAGGAATTAAGGATTCTAATTTCCTAAAAATAAATATTTTTATTCAATTTCATTTATACAAGTTCAATCATTCATTAAGAAATCATACAGACTTATTGATTTTTTTTCTTCAGCCTTCAATTAATCCATAAAGTAAAACTATGCAGGATTTGAAAGCCGGTTAAATCCAAGAAAACAGTTGCTCATTTTTTGTTCGAATTTACCTAACCATAAAAATCGGATTTTTCTTAAAAACTGAGAATTAACTGTATTCTTTTCTCAGATGACAAATAATTAAATTTTTTTGCACTTACGTTTAAAGTTATTACATTGCAATTTATTTAAATTCCGATAAAAATAAAAAGTGTATTGTATGAATGATGACCAATGTTTAAATAGTAGATAAAGTTATATATGATAGGCTTAAGGAAAGGGAATTGGAGTGTCAAAATTAAAAAAGAAAGATAGAGAAAAACAATATTATTTTACACCGTGGGACAAATTTGTTGTAACAACTGTGAAAATATTAAATTTTCTTAAGCAAATATTGTGCATATATATATAATATGATAAATATTTTACGTTTTTTACACTAGTATCGATTCCACCTACGTCAACAGGCAGGTAATCTGTATACTATATGTATGACCTGTTGGGCACTTTATTTCTCCTTAACTATTGTTTTATTGAGGCATTTTTCAAATATTTTTCGCACAATGAAATAAAAATAAGTTAGCTTTTTTTTATTTCACATAACTTAAATAAAAAAATAATTCTAATTTCTAACCTTTGTGAGGGTATAATTTTTCATCTCAGTTTATAGGGCCGTTATATCCTAGTAGGGTTTATTGTATATTTAAAATAATTGTGTTTTTATATTTATAATTTATTAAAACCTTCGGCTCAAAATCAGTTGACCGGTATTTCAACCGATATTTTATCGTGTTTTTGCATGTTTTAACTCATCGGCTATTATTTCATAGTAAAAATAACAAAATCACGTTTTAAATAGATGTTTATTATGCTATTTAAAGTCTATTTAGGTATTTATTTATTAAAAATTCCATTGTATGTTCATAACATTATATATATCTTATATTAGAAAAGAAGCAGTTGTATCAAAAGCTGTTTGATGAGAATAAGATTAGAGCTGGAATTGTATTTGAATTGGTTTTTGTAAGATCAACGAGACTCTAATTCTGATTAATAGATGATGTTTTAATACACAGAATCTGGATTGAATTTAATCCAAATGTAATAGTGCACACAAACGTACACAAATATTTTTGAAAACATACACTAATGTTTAGTATAATCCTAAAATGTACATTACTTAGGGCATTATTTTTTAAAGGAATTTTCACAACCTTTTAATCAATTAATTATAGAACAATGAAATAATCAATTGTGCAATTGCAGCTTATATACATAAAATACATGGATTTAATCCATGTTGTATTCAAGTGATAAACTAACATTATGGCACCTCATCTAACTTACTCCCGAAATTATCTTCGAAAAGGATGAGCTGAAGTTTTTATTAGATACTTTACATTAAATACACAGTTACAATTGAGAGGTTTTCTAGGATATTTAATCGCGCTTAGGGTCTTGACTTCTCATTAGATTTGGATCGTATCCAATATTTCTAAGAATAACTTTAGTATATAGTTTTGAAGTTTAAAAGTGATGAATATTTATTTTAGGTGAAATAAGGACATTATAGTCATTTACACTGAAATTATCAAACCATTTTAATCTAATATTTTTTAAAAAACATAACATGTTTTTAAAGCAGGGATTTTGTAAGGAAATAGAATTAATTTATTATACTAAACATCGTGACAAATACAGTTAAATTCGTTTAACGTGAAAACGCTTAAGATGGAATATTGGTTAACACGAAATAACACAATGGTCCCAACAAACTACGAATATCGCTTAACACGAAAAGATTTCCTTTTTTTGGGAATGAACAAAATACAGAAAAACCGGCCATACAGGCGAGATTTAAGAGGAGTGTGAAATGAAAGAGAAGTATTTTTCACATGTTTTGCGTAGAAAGGAGGCTAACTTGGCTTTGAAATATCCATGAAATAGCCTATGATGCGACCATGTTTTTTTATCTAAGCTACTTTTACTCACGATTCTTAGAAAATGGCATCGAAAAAAAACATCGAAATGAGGGAAATCATGAAAAAAAGTCGCTTAGTTATTTAGACGCACAGTTTATTGGTGAAATTAATAACAAAATGGACGACATCAAACAACTTTTGAACATTTTGGTACTAAAAAAGACAATGACAAGAAAATAACAGATTTTTTTTTTTTCAAAAGTTCAAAAAATGTTTTGTTTGTCAAAAAAATTGAAAATTTTGTATTAAATTTTATTAAGTTATTGTAAACGTTTCTGTTAGATTGATTTTTATTAAATACATGGAATTTTACGTATCTATGTAAAGAATATGGGCTCTAAAACTTAATTTTGTTGAACATGTGTTTTTTTTTCAATATCCTTTAACACGAAATTCTTTTAACACAAAAAATTATTTCAGTTTTGTGTTAAACGATTTTCACTGTATATAACAATTAATAAGCCTTCGTTACTACTGCATTAGTTCATTTCGCTCTCAAGCCCATTCAACGATACTGATTGATTGTACATCAACATCACGTTTTGAAACCACACAACAGTTATTGGAGACAAATGTTGTCAATTAGTTGGACGGTCAATGGATAAGAATGACATTTGAACTCTTGGTACTGCAACTGCACCTCCTTCTCCAAGTCGCAAGCAACAAAGGTCAGAAAAAAAGCCCTTAACGAGTGGCCAGAACTCCGTCTCAGTCGTCTAAGGCATGGACTTCGGAGTCGAAGGTGGCCAGTTCAAATAACACTGCACCTAAGGAGAACTCAAGATCAACATGGGTCTTACACCCTTCCATCACCAACAGCTTGTCGCCGAAGTGGTGCTCTAGGAGTTGAACACTAGATGGCAGCACAACCTAATGATATTGCTTGATTATGCATTTATTCCACAGGTCGTCTAAGATATTTTCAATAAAATCACGACTAGTGATTTAAAATTGTAGCAGGGCACGTGTCAACTAGACCTGCCATCTCAACAAGAGATTTCACACAACGTTAACGGAAAAATGACCCCAAAACACTCAAAACTGCTGGAGATGTCTCTATCTCTCAGTATCGATCAGAAGAAACGACTTTCTTCTCTAGGAAGGGGGTATGCTGCAGTGCCTCCTTTTGCAAGTCGCAAATAACAAAGGACAGGAATAAAATCCCTCAATGACTGACTCAAATAGAGATTCCTTTGGTCAGTGTCGTCTAAGGCATGCACGGCGTAGCTGCGTACCGGTAGGTCGATGGATCAAACAAACAACTATGCCAAGGTCAACAGCTTATTCCCGAAGTACCACAGTTTTCAAATTTCGGCAGTACGATGACGTGAGTACTTAGAACCACTGCAGATTTAATCTGCATCAGCCCCTCTACACAGTGGATTTTACGGTACAATGAGACTCCAGACCAAAACTGTGTAGAAGCAGTGCTATCTACGAGTTTGCGATCATTGACACTTGGTGCTACAACTGTAACGGGTCTATCTGCGAATCTTTATTAATCCTCTTGGGGAAATCTATTTCTTTTAAATGTTGTTCTATTGAAAATTCTCTCCCGAAGAAGATATGGTTTATGAAAATGAAGGGTGGTATTTAAATATTAACTTTTAAGTACGCGAAGTTAGTTGCTAATGGAAAGTAGTTGAGAGTTACACGACGATTAA
Source organism: Trichonephila inaurata madagascariensis (assembly GCA_019973955.1). Classification (NCBI taxonomy): domain Eukaryota; kingdom Metazoa; phylum Arthropoda; class Arachnida; order Araneae; family Nephilidae; genus Trichonephila; species Trichonephila inaurata. Next base: position 167,874 of record BMAV01025255.1, on the reverse strand, counting down.
TTACTGAATAATTAAAGATTGTTAATTGACGATTTAGTCAATAAATAGGATCAGATTAATAACAACCGGAGGTCGAATAGGTGAGAATGGAATTACGGTAATTTAGAACGTAGATAACCAAAGCGTTTTAAGAGTAAGTTAATTCAACGTTTCTCAAACTGTGGGCCTCGCCCCCCTTGGGGGCGTTATAACTCTACAAGGGGGACGAGATCTAGCTGAAAAATCGAAAACTAAAGATTATTTAAGAAAATTACTAATTTACCGAAGTAAACAAACAAAATATATTTTGACATAATAAAAAAAAACATATTTACACTGATATAATGCACTTATAAATGCATCAGTACAGCACAATGTATTTTATAATTAATTTAGCAATACTAAGTTAAGAACAAGTTTAATAATTACCAGTGACCCCATGGGCTTGTCATAAGCAAAAACTAACACTTATCTTGGTAATTTGTAAGGTTTATGATTAATCCCTTAACTGCCGACTAAAAGTTACGCAATTCGCTCCCCAATGCCACCGTTTTCCAGGAAGGGGTGGGTGTGTGATGTATTGGGGGGAGGGAAAAAAGAATAAATAATCAAATCCTTCTTAAACACTGTCAAGTCCCTTTTATTACATTCCATTGCCTTCGGAATAATTTTATGAATAGCAGTGCACAGAAAAAATTGTACTTCGAAAAGACGTATATATACGTCCAGGGGAAATAACGCTTTGGTTGAGCAAGACGTTTATATACTCTTTAAAGAAGTTTAAGTCTAATTGTAGCTTTAGCATCAAAGTATAGTATTATTGAATTCGATGCATTGTTATTGTATGGAAGGGGGCCCGATGAAATTTATGATTGAATATTGGGTCGCAAATGTTCGAAGTTTGAGAAGCACTGAGTTAATTGAATTATTTTCAATTCTTAAGTATTCTTAATAAAGTGTGATTGCTCCTATACTTAGCAGGAGTGTACATTTCCTACCCAGAATTGTAAAGATTAAGTGAAAGAACAATAAATTAAAATTGTACTGATTATAACTGATCTTTCTTCTAACCGCCCAAACACTATTAAACTGGACGTCGTGTTTATTACACAACCACTATTAAAAAAACGATGTGCAAATCAATCCCCTTTATTGAATCATGCATTTTGAATTTTTTTCAATTTAATTTCATGCAATTTCTATTAAATCACATTAAATTAGAAATTTTGTGCTAAATAAATAAATAATAAACCTTTTATTGGTGAATTTAGTGAAACGGAAATAATTAAACAATTTAAAGTTCTCTTTATATTTTAAGGGTCTCAAATTAGAAGTAGGTGCATATTCCCTGAAAATTATTTTTGGAACTCTAAAAATTAAGTTATTAGAAAAAAATGTAGCCAAACGAAGTTGTTTCTGCTTAAAATTACTAAAAAAACACGATTTTTAACAATACCACGTTTAAACTGTTAAATCACAAGAAGAACAATCAATTCTACTATTTAGTTTATTCAACCAAGACATTTCTTAAAATTTTTTCTCCTACACAGAGCAAAATACAGAACAAGAGTAATTTTCCAGTTATGATTCTACCTTTTCCCTTTAAAACACATTTTTAGAGTAAAAATGTTTTTTACTCCAAAAGAGTAAACTCTTATAGTTTAGTCTTATTAAAAGTTTTTATAGTTGCCTTATATGGCTATTCAAAATAGAACTTTCTACTTAACACTGTCACTTGACAAGAATTTATACATACATACTGATATGACGTTAATTTTGACTTCAACCAACATCCCAGAAAAGATTTAAAGCCAGTCAAACACTATGGAAAGTATAATTACATTCCATACGATAGTACCAAATCAAACCGAGTTTCGAGTTTATAGCCTACAGATTACTAACTAGCAACCGATCTAGCTACAATGAGTGAAGGAATATGACAATTTTTGGAGCAAATGCTTGTCACTACGACTTTCCTTTGAAATGTGTTGATGTAAGACCAATAAATAACTAAACATTAGTAATATGGAACAATTAAGACTTCTGATATGTTTGAAAAACAGAAGACATGATTTATATTTCCTAATATCTTACCTCCTTAAAAACACTTTTCTATTTAACTTGGTACTGTAAATTCATTAAATATTATCTTTTATTTAAAAAAAAAACGTATTTAAGTTATGGAAAGTAAATGAAAAAATGAATGATTTTCTACATACTTTTTTTATTTGTTTATTGTAACTTTTAATTTAAACTGAATTAATAAGTAAATAAGTAAAAGTATATTATACATCCATCTTCAAAATTTTTGAACCACATTGGCTAATAGTCAAACAATTTAACTTTACTTTTTTAAAAACTCTGAAAAATAATCAACGTTTAATTTATTACATGATTATTAAAATAAAAGTAATGGAATATGAAAATATTTATAAAACGTTTTCTTACTTATACAATACAATCATATAATGGTTAGAGATTTTATAAAACTGAATTAATGCTCTTCATTTATTAAAGGTTCCTAAAAGTTTATAGAATTAATGTCGAGTTCATTTTTTTCCAGCACACAAATTTGGCAGAACTTCCTGGCACTCTGAAACACCATTTATGTGTTTTCTATTTTCATAATGTCTTTATTACTATCGTGGATAAATCATTTGCATATTTAAAGTTCTTCCAAAACTCTTTGCTCTTTTCTCTGAATTTACTTAATATATTTTCCTCGAATGTTTTAAATCTTTATGGTTATAAAATAATTTCTAAACTTTTAGTATTTTTGTTTTAATTATAGGAAAACGGTAGAAGTAGCAGATTCTAAAAATGTGCTTTATGTATACGAGTTATGCCTTATGTACTGCTGTATATATTGTCCTTACAAAGAATAAGTAGCTGTCTACCAGAAATCATATTTCTGCATCATAATGCGTTTCATTCATATTTACCATTATTCATGATACAGAAGATGGAGAATATCATCTGTAATTCTGTATCCTCAAAAATAATATGCTATTTTTGAATTACAAATCACTTCAAAAACATTCCATAAATCATTTTACATATTTTTCTTATTAGGAAATTCAAAATAGTACTTAGTCTTCTATTATTTACTCCAAAAATGAAAGCAACGAAATAATATTCTTGCATGCAAGTATACATGCATATTTACATATTCCATACATTCATGAATTGTATGTGTATACATGCAATGTACGCGGGGATTCTTATTTTTCATATTTACCCTTCCAAAAACGAAAACTTATACAAATATAGATATAAATATGTGAATACTTTTTAATAATATGTGTTTTCATTTTTCGAAATAAAAACAATTCGATTCTAGTTCTCAAATTAAAACATTTTCATATGCAGGGTGATACTAAACTCGTGGAGCGTACTTTGAAAGTATTAAAACTTATTGAAACGGAACATTTTTGTATGAATCGAAGTTACGCTTTGCGCAGCACAAGCATAAATAAAATTAAATACGAGAAAATATTCTGCACTTCCAGTATCTTAAAGTATGTGATATGGTCACTCTTTGGTAACCATATCTTTGATTGTCAGCGTGAATTAGAGGTGTGGGATTCTAAAAATGAATAGACATTTTAAAATTCTTAATATGCCTTTATTAAGAATATAACTTAAATCTCTAATAATTTAGATAAATTTATATAAGTGAGAATCTAATGAACCAAACACACAGCGATAGTTAAACCGAATTGCGTAATTTAGATCACTTTATCTAAATAATTATATTATCCGCCTACTCTCAATTCTGATAATATTACAAGTCCTAATATCAAATAATCAGTCCTACCTTAATCCAAACTAAGATTCTATCACGGTACGGAAATGTCTGGGCGCGCGTGCAATGGTATGCACCTTGTATCAATGGCAGAATATCTCAGTAACTTTATGATGGACTGTCAATTCACACTCGTATCTCTTCCAAACATAATTTTCCCTAAATTGCCATACTGCTTACTGAAACTTCTGTTCTTTTAAAAGCTATCTAATTTGCATTTCATAATCGCATTTCGCTTCTTGGATTTAGGTTGGAAAAGAGTTGCCATTAATCTTGGTCGTCAAAGAACCCAGAGGTTATGTTACAGAAAAGACGCGGGAGCCCGTCACAAGAATTATAAAATAGTGATTTCTAAAATAAATGCTGAAATTCACGACTCAAAATAATAAAACAAGCTTATTAGTGTCAAGCTAGCTTGCTTCAGGAATGTTAAACTCTTATTTAATGATTGACGCGATAATGGATAGTCGATTAACCATTTCTTAAGTCCAGCTTTCAAATATCCCCGTAAGAAAATGACATTAAAGGTTTTATAGGGTGTTTGATAAAACTAATGTTCGGGTTGGGCGCTCTACGACTAAACCATCGAACCTTTAAATTGGATTCTTGGTTATGGTGTTAATCCATGTAAAATCGGTCTGATACACTCCATCAAACGCAGAAACCAAAATAACACTTTCATTGCCTATTCTGATCCAGCACATAATGAAGTTTCTATTCTAAAAGGCCAATCACGAGTCAACAGGGTTTGTGGTGTATTGTCTCAGTAGCCAGTTACGCGTACATGCGTAAAGTTCTGTTGCACTACAATATTCTTCATTTCAATCTACATTGTATATTAGGTGTATATGAAGAAGAGTGAGGCAAGGAGAGTGAGGATTTATTAACGTTGTACTTTAAAACCACGCAAGGGTTACTGGCGATGGACATCATAAATTTGAACCGCGATGAAGCAACGAAAGAAATAATTGTGGAAGCCCCCTTACAGTCCACGCCAACGTGTATTTTGGGATGGTGTAAAGGTTAGAAACTAGCTATAAAAATATGTGGCTTAGAACTTAAAACTTTATTAACCATTAAATAGTCTTGTAATATAAGTTGTGAATGATAATTCTGCTTCCTTTTCCGAAGAAAATGTAATATAATAAATCTCGAACATATGATGATATTATAAATTTCTAGGCTGAACTTTTTGACGTGTATCCGAATGATATAAGTTACGACAGCAATGAAGAAGTCATCTTATACATCAGGGGTAACCAACCCAAATGACCTTGTGGGCCACTTCGGAAAAACATTATAATCTCGCGGGCCTCACATGAAAATATGTACTTTTATATCAGATTTAGTGAAAATTTACAACAAAATGAATTATTATTATCATTTTCATTATTTTTCATGTATACAGACATAGATAATATAATATTGTTTACATAATATACTAATGCAATGATCAAATAATGTTTAAAATATTACAGTTGCCATTTTTTTGAAAATTGCGGTGTTCCTTTTGAATTGATCTTTCGTTACTCATTGTTAAAATTTGATAGTGTTGTCATTCGCAATCGATTAAGTATACATACATTGCCCTTGATCTTAACCGTCCTGAATAATATTTTTTAAACTATAAAAAACATCTCTGACTGCCTCTTGCATTTTGGGCACTCCAAACAGAAAAGGAGGAAGAGAAATGAAAGTCACACACAAAGAATCATGTACCATCCATAGTAAAGTATGTGCATAATGCAATTCGGAATTTATTAAAAAAAGTAATTTATTATAGAAAAATCAAATGTAACTGGTTGATAAAATATAAATCTATTTTAATCTAAAGGGCTATTCTATTATCAAATTATCAAAAAGGATTTATTTTAAAACAATAATAGAAATAGAAATAGAAATGCCCTTTAGATTAAAATAGATTTATATTTTAACAGAATATAAATCGTGTTGGACACCTCTGCTCTACATGGTGCCCATGATATTTCGGATTCTAATGATGAAGATTTGAAAGATAGGCAAGAGGCGATATGTTATCGGCATGATTTGATTCCACTGTAATAAGAAATACAATTTGAGAAATGATCCCACAAAAATTCATAATTTTCATTGAGCTCTTCCCCTTCTTACAATAGCAGTGTAGTGAAGGCTGTATAAATGTATTTTGATGTAAAGCTACATTACGACTTTAATTATAAACCATACAAATTATCAAGATAAGTATTAAATTTCGTGTATGACAAGCCCATGGGTTAATTAACTTATGTTAACTTAGCCCATTAACTAAGTATTGATGAAATATATTGTGCTGTACTGATATATTTATAAATATGCATTTTATTTATTATGTTAGAATGCATTTTCTTTCGCTTCGTTGCAGTAAATTAAGAATTATTTCAAACAGTCTTTTATTTTCAAAACTCTTTGATATGCTCACGCCCCTACGTAAGATTATCAGTCCACCTAGGGAAGTACACCCCACGGCTTTGAAAACGCTGATGTAAGGAATAATTCGTGTGTAATTTGCACTTAAAGTAACAGCTATTGTAGGTATCCGACTACGTTAGGAACCGTCATTTTAAAAAAGCGCATAAATGAATAATTTTCATGAAATTTAGTGTCACTTAGATTAGAATACATGATTAAAATTCTTTTAAGAGTATTATTAAAAAATAAAAAATCAATTTAAATACAATATTTTGGCAAAAAATTAACTTAGAATGAATTCCTTTCAAAACGTTCTCCTTTTATAAAAAATGCTTCTATAATAATAATATTTTGTGTGTGTGTGTGCTTATATAAAGTAAAGACTTCTCCAATGAGTCTGAACTAGGATTTTTTTTAAAAATTCACATTATTTTCAAAGTTACCACCAAATGGAATAATTATCAGCAATTTTTTATTAAAATTTCTCCCCTCTGTTGTAGTAAAATATGGATAAACCCACTTCTAAGTTATATATTTCAAACATTCTAGTTGAGCCTCTGTACAGAGGTCTGAGTCTCTATACAGGCAAAATATTATTATAATAAAAGCATTTTTTACAAAAGAAGAATATTTTGAAAATGGGTCATGCTATGTTCATTTTTTGTCAAAATATTGTACTTAAATAATTTTTTATTGTAATACTATTCTTAACCCGCGGTCACTCGTGCCTGTTTTTGCTACCTTCGTTACTCTTGGGGTGTAGAGAACATCCCAAACTTTTAACGCGTGTATTTAATTATAAAAATAAAAATTAAGTCATTATGATACATATTTATAAAGTACAAGATGTGTTTTGTATTACACAAATAAAATTGTTTAATTTATTGCACACAAATGAGACTAACACATTAATTTAAACTAAACATACAAAATTTTCATTTTAAAACACATAATTTTATATTTTTTCATAAACCAGTATATATATAAAACGTATATGCCAGTAATAAATATACTTTATAATTAATGAGATAATGATAGTAGAAAGTATAGAATAATATTTTAATCATTTTCCAAACTTTCAGAGCAGACTGTATACAAATGCTCAACTTCTCGCGGGAATTCTCAGCCCTCCAGATAAATTTTCAAGGTCATTACATTCCAACCGTTCCTTAAAGAGGGATTGCATCACACCTGAAAGTTCAATGACCTAAAATGTGCAGCTACAGAAAAAATCGTGGTTCTGCACATTCTTTTTAGGTAATCTGGGAGGATTTTCTTCGCGGGTTAAAACAATTTTATGTACGTTTTCTAATTTAAATGACACTAAATATCATAAATATTATCCATTTATACGCTTTTGCAAAATCATGGTCCCGAACGTAGTCCGATACTTTAACTTAGTATTGATGAAATACATTGTGAAGTACCCATATATTTATAAATATATCATATCAATGTAAATATGCATTTTATTTATTATGTTAAATGTATTTTCTTTTGCTTCCTTGCAGTAAATTAATAGTTATTTTAAACAGCCTTTTATTTTCAACTCTTTGATATGCTCACGCCCCCACGTAGGCTTATCACGTCCACCTAAGGGGTGCACCCCACGGTTTGGAAAAAACACTGATGTAAGGGATAATTCGTGTGTAATTTGCTCTCAAAGTAACAGCAATTCAAAGTTGTTGCATAAAGACTACACGTGACCTTACAATGACTGCAACACACGAAAAACTACAGTTTTCATGTCTGTAAATCTTTCTCAACCTTACTTGGAAAAGACTTCAGGACGGAAACTTCCCTCACGGGTAATACGTATTCCCTAACATGGACCTCAACTTTTATCCCCGAATACGAGAATTACTCGAATTTGTTATTTAAAGCGCAAAAGCAAACTTCTCCTCTCCTTGCCAGGATTGCAGTCGGCAGGTTCGATGCAGATTAAAGGAGTCATCATTGCTGATTATCCCTAAAGTTGCATTCCCCTAGCAGCGGCTCAATCGAGTCCCAGGAACACTAGCTTCTTCGATTTGCCTGAGATAAATACCCTGCTCATCCGAAGGCTATTAGTTCTTTCCCTCATTCCGTAGGAAAAGGAGGAGTCTCGTTCTGGATTTAGAAGGCTACCGGCGTAGGGAAGTACTTCCTTAATATTCCACTTTGCTGTTCCGAAACTGGGAAAGTGAGTGGAGATAAAAAATAAAAAAAATAGGGAAAAAGAAATGGAACATGGGGGAAAAAAAGAAGAAAGCGAAATTGGAACCGGCGTGGTGCTTTCTTAATCTAAGTAAAAGTGAAACGACAAAAAGAAGGGGAGCTAAAATAAGAAAGATTTTTCCCTGAACCACTTTCACTTAAGCGCAGAACAATGACACACTCCCATGGAAAAAAAAGAAGGGGGGGGGATTTTTACTTCTCCTGTAGCCGAAGAGGGGAAAGAGAAGCTAAAAGACAACCTTATTCCAAGAGTAAATTAAAGACATGTATCATGGCCAAAACTCAGTACGGAGATGTAGTAATTGAACTGCTTTACGAAAAAGGGTTACAAATAATAATAAGATATCTTTTACCGAGGGGAGTTCGGTAGGGAAAAAAATTATTACTTTTCCCCTATCTAGGATTGCCTGCCATTTAGCCAACTACCCAGCAAAAGAAGATGTCAATTTGCAGCCAAATAATTAAGTTTTTCGCCAAACAAAAGCTCATGATAAAGACTAAGTAGTGGATATTTAGCTTATTGCGATTGGCTACAGTGCTCTTTCCGATTTGTTGCTTAACGACGTCAATGCTTTAGTTAAAAGAGCAGTTTAATTAAATGTTACTCAATAAGTGCTAATGTTGCTTAAGATCGTTGGCAGAACTTAGTCTGAGTTTATCTTAAGTGCAATGGGTACTTTTGGACCCGCATCGTATTTTGAAATTTAGTGCTGTGTATACTCAAGAAATTAAAGTACCGTAAGAATTGGGCATAAAGTTTTCTTCACATTTAAGTAGGAGCATTAATGTGTTTTACTCTAAGATTCTAATTTCTATATTTCATTATTTTATGGTATACCTAAAATTATATTGCTATATAGGAATTATGTACGCACAATGCTGCAAAAATATAATTATAATGTAATATATGCTTATTTTATGCTTACATAAATATGAGATAGGTACGATGGACATAGCGCTATATATTGTACTTTTTTTATTGTAATATTGGGTTGAAATCTTTAATAGGATTTATCTTTAAGTGCAAAAGTAGAGGTATGTTTCATTATGCTACTAATATGTGTGACCTCACATTTTTACCTGTAGCGAGGGTTAGTTAGTGGAATCCGCATTAGATGGCGTTATGTCGCCTATACGCACCCTAGCGTTTTTAAAACGGGAATTTTTCCTTTTTTGAGAAGAACGACATGGCGGTGATAGCAGCTGATATGGTAGATGCTGCCAATTTTTAATATATATTCATGTTTCGTGTTGTGTTTCTTGTGATTCAAAATAAAAAAATGATTAGCTTTAAACTGAAACTAATACACTTTTCCACAAAGAGGGCCAAAAAGTAAACACACATGGTTAATTCTATCACTACATACACACAAAGACACCAATCTCTTGAGAAATACCTTTAAATGATACAAAATTAAGGCTACACATTACCCTTTATCAAAAAGTTGTTTTTTTTTGAGACAGTAACAGTAAAAATATAATGTATGTTTCATATTTAGATTACATTATATAACAATTTTAAAAAAAGTAGGAATTTTTTTGATATTTTTCAAACTTATAAAATACTCGATTTTAAAATTTTTTAGTCATTTTATATCTCATAGATTATTAAGAAGAAAATTAGTATGGATTTGAAAATCTATTCCCTTGAGGATTTTTAATAATTATTTTTTTAGCTAATCCCGGAAAAAAACACAATTTTTTTTAAATATTAAATTTAACATTTTTTTAAAAAAATAACCAGAGATCTCAGACCTAAATCCATACTAATTTTTACAGAACATACACTTAGAAGTATATACGAAAAAAATCAAGACTCTATCTTGAGCAGAAAAAAAGCCTTAAGGGTTAGAAAACACTCATACCTTCAAAATTAAAAGTATGAGAAGAGCACATTTAAAGTTTGTAAAGACATAAAACAAAAACTTATAATGCCCACAAACCTCTAATTTTTAATATGTTATTTTCCAATGCATGTGTGTGTGTGTGTGTGTGTGTGTTCGACATTAAAACACTACTTTAATTAAATATGACTAAAAACATTTTTTTTTAAATTCAAAATATATTGTTGCATAATATTGATAGCATTTGTGTGTGTGTGTGTGTTACAATGGCAGGTAATTCAACTTAATCGAAACCTAATGTTTTCACAAAAGTTGTGAAACACAAATCATTTACGTACACAGTAATAATGATACTTAAGCTGAAAATCGCCAGGTTTATACATAAAATTTAATTTTTTTCAGTTTTAAATTGGGGCAGTTTAGCAAGTTTCTGTATTTGTTGTACGACTTTAAAATACTATAATATTGTACTGCAGTATGTTTACTATAATGAAATTTGGTTCAACAAGGGAATATTTTGTTTTAACTGCAATACTTGTATTCAGAATACTTGTATTTTTGGAAGTCTAATTGCAGTATCAACTGAGGGTGTATTTAGATTTATAATTTTCAGTAGTATTCTATCCTTTCGAAATATTGTTTCTCGTAGCAACCTGAGCACGTTTTAGCCAAGGAATTCTCTCAACTGGAAAAATTAATGATAAAGATTTTAAGTTATATAAACTATTTCTTAAAACAAAAATTGACCATGAAGTACATCTGAATTAAGTAACTATGAGAACTCAAATCATAATCAAGCAGAAATGATTTTAGTTATGAACATTGAAATTAATAACAATTTCACACTAAAAGAGTTGATAATGCTCAAAAATATTTTTAATTAATTCAATTTTAGAGTGGAAAAATGCTTTTAAATGAAACCGAAACCAAAACCTAAACTCAGAAAACTACAAATATCATAACAACTGATTTGTTATCAGATCTCAAATTCGGTGGCAAGCTGCACAATGACATAGCTAAGGTGACCATTTTTTTCACAATGAAAAGGAGGACGAAAAATTTAAGAAATAATTGCAACGTAAATATATGAAAAATTTTAATAATTTAAACCAAAATTCACTAATTATGTTAATATGCATTTTAATCATCTACTTAAAAGAGTATTTTTCCATTGTATGAATTTTTTTTGTCAGTATATCATTTTCTAATGTATCAGACATTTCGGAGCAAGAAATATCCTTCATATTGAACGTTACGATAAGTGCTACAGGTAAAATATCAACATTCAATCCCTCCGATTTCTCACTTGCAAGCATGGCCAAAAACGCATTGCCAAATGCCAAACCTCATTTTTACTGCTGCATTAGTTCCAGGGCAGCACAACATAAATTCAACAAGAATAATTAAATTTTTTAATGGAATGTGTTCATTTTTGAAATGAATAAGTACTTCGAAACATCTTTCATCAATTCAACAAGCTGATTTTCCCATTGTTTTAATTTATCAGAATTTAAATATACACATTCTGTCTTCTAATTTCTTCAAACAGACAATTGTCATCAGTTTTAATATCAAACATTTCTTTCGATAAAAATTCAACGCAATTTTTTATATCTACCTAAATGACTTGCGATGGTCAAAAAACATCATTCAAAACTGTTATTTCCTGTGATTTTTGTTTCAGAGCATTTTTTAACATATTGGAAAAATGTTTGATAAAAGTTCTGCATTACTTAGGTAAACTTTTCCGTTATGACCGGATTTGATACTTCTAAGTTTGAAAATTTTCCCTTTTATTATTAAAGGAATAAATTTTTCGTCAAATGATGATTTTATTTGGACAAAATCGTTTAAAATAAGACTTGCTTATTTCTGTAGTTGAAATACGTTCACCATCAATCTTTTGAATCATTTTGTGGAAAACAGATGCCTGATTATGTGTAAAACACATTAAGGGGTCTCAGGGGAGTTAAAAATGTTTCGAGAGCACAAAATATAAACAACTTTCGACTAGAAATAATTCTTTGAGGTTAAAATGAAATAATTTGATTCTCTTACACATTTTTTATAAAGGAATAAAGTTTCAAAAAAGTATAAAATGTCTAAAATATAATCATAATTTTAAAAATAATAAGCACATAAAAATAAGAAAATTTTTGTAAGAAACAAATTGTAAGTTTTACGACGCGCATGATATTTTCTGCAATAATTATTCTAATTACTAGCAATAAGTTGATTTATAAAGTCAAATATATCTTTATTACATTGTGGCTTATTTTATATAAATAGAATAAAAAATTAAATTTTTAAAAATAAAAAAGTACATTTTTTTAAATTTTTTAAAAAAAATTCAATTTTTTTGAAATTGTTCAAAAAATTAAAAATTTATAATACTATAAATAGCTGGGATTTAAAGATTATGATAGAGTTTATAATTCTGTAAAGTTTTATACATCAAAGTATGATAGTTTTTGAAACGCAATGCGCGTAAGTGAAAAAAACACAAACTGAGAAAAAAGGCTTTAAAGTTTTAAATTAAATTTAAGAAAATAAATTTTAAAACTTACATGCTAAAATGCTCCAGGATCATAAGATATGCTTTCCTGTTGCTTAAACAGCTCAATTTCTTTAGTCTTTTTAATTTTTTTGGCTCTGCGAGCTTCAAAAGATGATGCTAAGCTCCTCTTTCTTGACATAAAGATTCGACGATTGTCACGTTCAGCCAGGGACACACAAACATTTTTGTTAATTTTTAAGTCAAATTTCTCTAAAATAGAAATAAGTATTTGATTTCCATCATTAAAAATGCTGGTTGCTAGATTTGCAGCAATCTCTGCAATCTGAAGACTAGAACCAATCGTCTTAGGACAAAACTTCCAGATTAATGAATTTAAACTTTCATTAGGATTCTGTGTCTTACCTCCTAAACATTTCTTCAGGAGTGCCGGATGAGATAAGTCTGCAAATACAGGCTTAATTATATCTCGAACAGCTTTAGCAACTGAGGGTTTGTGTTTATACTTTTCTAAATTATCATTAATTGCAGCATTGTACTTACACCATGTATTTGGATCTGTAGGACAAAACCAGTGCATCGGTTCATCATCAGTGCTGCAAGAATGACCCCAAACAGCCCAAATGGCTTTCCGCATTTCC
>BMAV01025255.1:131665-151102 GCA_019973955.1 Trichonephila inaurata madagascariensis | reverse complement strand
TCTTTCAGGAAGTGCTATTTATAAGCATCGAGTTTTAATAGATTTCGAAACGTGTAAAGAAAAACGAATCTCTAAGAACTACATATGGTTTCGTTATTTAATAAAGCAGAATACTGTCAATGCCAACAAGGTTGCTATAGAAAAGTATAAAAAATTTATTTTAAAATATTGATATCATGCTTACAAATCATATATGATATATTAATATCATATTATATTAATGATATATTTCATGATATATTATCATGATAAATTAATACCATGTATAAAATATTCTTTTCCTAATAATACGCTTTTCCCTAATCATAATTTAACAAAATGTAATATTATTTATTTATCGATTGTTATTAGATCGGTTTTGATTGATTGATTGAATATTAACGTCGCACTGTTCAGCTACACGAGAGCTTTTGGCGACGGACCACGTAATTTTGAACCATGGTCAAGTGACGTGGACGACACCTGAGCTGGCACCCCCCTCTCCTAACTACCACACCACACCAACGGGAGGACGTTTTAGCGCTCGACAGATTTAACGTGCATCGCTGCCCTACACGGCGGTTCTTTAGTGGTACTGGGCTCGAACTTGCGACAAGGCAAGCCACAATCAGATACCTATACCACTCGGCTACCGCGGCCACGTTATTAGATCGGAAAAAAGTTATAAATAATCCTTCTGTCGTTGTCCATAAGTTTTTCATAAGTCCTCTATTTAGATATTCATTACATTTCCTGTAAATATATTGTTTATATAAATTACTAAAATGTTATCAACATTAACTTCCATGCACAGTTTATTTGACTGTGAGTGAGTATTTATTAATATCACGTTATAAAGATACACGAGAACTATTAATGGTAGACGTCATAACTTGGTACTTCAGACAAGCGAGATGGATTACATTTGAGTCGACATCCTCTTCTCTTAATTTCCATATCCCGCCAACGTAAGGACTTTGAGCCTCGAAATATTTAACGACTTCAGGCTCTCTACATGGTGACTCTTCACTGGTGCTAAGGGTCAAACTCATGTCTCGCTGACCATACGTTCATAACGATGACAATTAGGGCATTAAGTCCACACATGTTATTTGACGAAAGAAACATGAAACTCTATATTTAGTATTTTTCTCCAGCTAAATAGCATATTGGAAAAAAAATATTTAAAATTACTATAAAAAACTTTCAGATAAGTAATATGTATTTTAAACCTATCTAACTGATATTTTTGTCAATTTTTAGGTAATATTCTGTAATCCAGCTTTATAATATTTAAATTAATCAGTTTTCTTAATTGAATAGGCTCTGTCCTTTGGCGTAAGTGGGGTGGCCGTGGTAACCGAGTGGTATAGGTATCGGACCGTGACTTGCCTTGTCACGAGTTCGAGCCCAGTACCACTAAAGACCCGCCGTGTAGGGTAGCGAAGCACGTTAAATCTGTCGAGAGCTGAAACGTCCTCCCTTTGGTGTGGTGTGGTAGTTAGGAGAGGGGTGCCAGCTCAGGTGTCGTCCACGTCACTTGAGCATGGTTCAAAATTACGTGGTCCGTCGCCAAAAAGCCCTCGTGTAGCTAAACAGTGCGATGTTAATAATCAATTAATCAATCAATCAATTGGCGTAAGTGGGTGAGAAAGAGAGATATATTAATTTCACCTTTAAGCAACACGAGGGCTATTGGCGACGTTCCTCGAAATTTTCAACCTCTCTCAAGTGACGACGACGACGACGACACCAGAACTGTTTTCTCATCTCCAAGCTATAATATCACGCTAACGGGAAGATACTGAGCTTGACAGATTTAACGTATATCATTCCCTCTACACGGTGGGTCTTCAGAGAAGCTCTAGGATTTAAACTCTTGTCACGCTGACCATGAATTCTTGGCTATAACCCCTAGGTCTACTGCAACCATTCGTACTATTTGATAAAAAGAAATATGAAACTATATATCTGATTAACACTAGTACGTTCGGGATTTTGATTAACCTCAAACGTCCCCCGGTGTTGTTTCGACACCGCGTATAAAATACATAAAATAACTGTTATAACTAAATAATTGCAAGGGGCTACTGTTCAGTAAGGTTTACTTTTAAGACATTTCACTATTTTTTTGCTCGTAATTATCATATATTATGAGAACCCTTATATCATAAAAACTGAAATTAATATTAAACATTGATTGATTTTGTGAAGATTGTTGGGCCACTGCTTCGTCGCAAAACATTTCGAGTCGCAAATCTGCCAGGAACATTACTATTATGCCGTATCTATTCTGTGTCATCCCTAGCGACATAAACATCAGGATTTAATGGAATATTATCCATTACATCTGTACTTTCTTCAGATTTTTCGCAGTCACTTTCACTCGATCTTATGTCTTCATCGGAATCTAAATTCGAGCAAGACACAGCTCACCACCATATAATTAATTCTCAGAAAGCTCTTGTAACAAGTTGGCATTTTTATCAGTGTGTAGTTTTTTTATGAGTCACCTTTTCAGGGTGACTCGTAGAAAGGCTCTCTGCTCTACACAAGGTTCTGAAATCAAATGGATATAATTTTTTTATGAGCAGATAAGCAAATGCTATGTATCTCAAAGTGAATGTAAAAGGAGTAGCAGAGAGAAAGCAATGAATATTAAGCAACTATGCTCAAGTAACTTATTTAACTCAACCTAATCTAACGTGGATTCTTAACCTTAAATCTACTAATTCAACACAGTGGTCAAACACCACTTTTAATATTTATATGCAAAAGTCAACTTTATTCAATCTCACCTGCGTAGCGAATGTAGCAGCTTCTACCTCCTTCTCCCATAACTACAAAATTCTGACTTTATATAGTCGAACTAATTTGCATATCACGGTTTCTTCTTGAGAGGGATGGCTGTGAATTAAACACGAATGCTAGCCCAAAGATTCTAAAGAGTGATAGGATGCGTAAAGATCCGTTATAATCCACTGACTGTCTGGGTGGGCCTTAAAAAAACTTTTTTGTGGGCTGCCATTTTCTCAACCCTGACATAGAACACTATTATAATGATTATGAAATTGACTTTCGACATATTTTAAAATAAAACACTGAAAAGTATTTGACAATACAATAATAAAATTAAATCCTACTCATGTAAAACTGATTTACATGAGTTAAATTTCGCACATAAGAAATTTATTCACTTCATCGAGTAAGAAAAGCATTAAGTCCTAAAAATGGATACCTGCTCAAAACTCCCCATAATTGCTTATTTTCTTGAAGCAAATTAATTCATTTTCCACTGCTGCGCCAAGTCGTTTCTTTTTACCTTCTCATTTAACAAAATACCTCCACAGGGAGGAAAAGAGAGAGAGAGGAAGCAAAATAAATTGATTCGTCGCTGTGTCTTAGCAGGTAAAGGTGAATTTCCGGATCTAACGAACTTCAGACGCCCGCCTTCTTTAACTCGCCTAAGTTGTGGGCATCATCCATTAAATAGCTTCCCCTTTCCTCTAATAACCGCGCTGGAACAACCACTTTGAGTACCTAGTCTATAATAACTGTCGCCCACTGTATCTACCTTGTGCGCTTTTCCTGAAACAATTCAACTCCGCTCTGTTCCTATTCGTGTTCATTAGAGCGTTCTAAATGTTGTAGCGTCATTTATTTGCCCGCCGGTGCGAGGAAAAGTGGGATGAAGTCTTGGAAGTTGCTGATGGTGTGATGAATGCTCGATTTATCAAAAAATCGGTTAAAAAATACAGCTGTGGTAATGTAATACATTGACTTTCTGTAGTAATTATTTTATTTAGGCTTAATTTAATCGTATTCAAAATCGAATTGTAGTGTTAGATTGAATTTATAGAAGGGGGTGGGGTGTAAAACTTGTTTCTGTGTATAGTGTTAGTTAAAGTTAAAGAATTTTCTGTGATTTGTTAAGGTATCCGACTACGTTCGGAACCGTGATTTTGCAAAAGCGCATAAATGGATAATTTTCATGATATTTAGTGTCACTTAGATTAGAATACATGCACAAAATTGATTTAAGGACATTTTGACAAAAAAAAAATTATTTAAATACAATATTTCGGCAAAAAATTAACTTAGAATAATTTTTTTTTTAAAATGTTCTCCTTTTGTGAAAAATGCTTCTATTATAATAATATTTTGCGTGTATAATACTCAGACCTCTGTACAGAGGCTCAACTAGAATGTTTGAAATATATAGCTTAGAAGTGGGTTTATCCATATTTTACGATACCAGAGGGGAGCAATTTTAAGAAAAAAACGCCAATAATTATATATTTAAATTGGTGGTATTTCTGAAAATAATGTGAATTTTTCAAAATTTCTAGTTGAGCCTCTGTAGAGAGGTCTGAGCTATATGCAGGCAAAATATTATTATAATAGAAGCATTTTTCACAAAAGGAGAACATTTGGAAAAGAAATTATTCTAAGTTAATTTTTTGCTAAAATATTGTATTTAAATAAATTTTTTTTGTCAAAATGTCCTTAAAACAATTTTATACATGTATTCTAAGTGACACTAAATATCATGACAATTATACATTTATGCGCTTTTTTAAAATCACGGTTCCGAACGTAGTCGGATACCTTAACAGTATGACTGGCAAAAATTATTTGTGATATACATGACTTTTATCATCAATATATTTTCTGTTCCAAGGTTACTCCAATGTGCATTAGGAGGTAAAAGTTTAAATGTAATTTAAATAAATAAGAATTTTAATATTTCCATTGTTTAAAAATTTATTCACGCGTCTTGTTATTAAAAATATAGTAAGTTTTAAATTTTAAGTTGTAGTATTGTAATGCTTGCATTGGTCATATCTCTTCCTTTTTTAATTATAGTGAAATATAGTCTCATTTCAATGCAGTTTTTTAGTTGTTTGATTACAGATGAAAACGTTTGCTACAATGTATATTCCTTGAATCACATATACTTTCATTTATTTGTCACTCCTGCTGTATTCAATATCCAGTTATGGTATTATAGTATAAAATTGTGAAACATACACTGGTTAGGGCATAATTTATTTTTCGAGCATAATTAGACTTACGAGTAAGAATGACTTTTTAGTGAATAATGTCAGAGAAATTGAATTATAGGCTAACCTCTCTATTTCTCTCATAATATAAATTAGTCTCTTAATACAAATAATTATTTAATTATTTGAATTTCATGCAGTATTACTATAAATCAAGCGTGTATTAAAGATTAACCAAAACTGATAATTTTTCTTATCAAAATGATATTAATTCATACACACACAGAAATCTTTATTTTTGTTATATTCAATCTATATTGAGATTAGAATATAAAGCAAGGGAAACGATCCTTTTTTTTAAGTGTATATGTATTTTTCTTGGATCAAGTAATTTCAGTATATATATATAATATAATATAAATGCTTTCAAAAATATCCTCATCCATAACGTTGCCTTCAGATCTACCAATTTGATTATGTTAAAATCTAGGTAAAAGCAATTTGAAAGTATTTTACAAGCTATTATTTAAAGATAATGGGATTTTCAAATAAATGACACTTAGAGTACAATATGAAATCAAACTGTACGAAAGTTAAGTATTCCAAATATATTAGTGTATTCCAAATGTATGAAGATTAAAAGCCATCAAATCATAAAAGTAGTTTCAAAGACCTGATTGATGCAGCCACTAAAGTTATATGGTTCTTAAAATTCAAGAAAACTTTATTTGACATATCGTTATCATAATTTTTAATGCTGTGTAAGTCAAATAGATGTTATTTTATAAAATTAATTTGATTAATGAAATATAGTTATGAAATTTAAGCATGAAAAACATATTATTTAAAAAGAACCATTTTAATCATATCTAAATAAGGCAAAAGTTTAAAAAAGCAACATTCTGCTAAAATAATCCTTAAACATATTTTTGTCCGGATAAACAGTTAAATACTACTAAAGCTAAAAAAAAACATGTATATATATTTTTTTTAAAAAAAGCTATTTCAGATTTTTAGTGGTATTTGTTAAAGTAGCACTATAGAGTCTTAGCAATGGATCTCGTCAATTTGAACCTTGGTTAAGTGAGGAGTTCAACACCTAGCCTAGCATCCCCCCCGTTTTCTGAAGTTCCTCATCAGGTAATGGGAGGACTTTGAGCCCCTCGACAGACTCTAACTCCCACCGTGTAGAGCCCCCCCCACACACACGGCGGGCCTTCAGTAGCACTAGGGCTCGTACTAATGACACGGCGGCCACGAGTTCGGTACCATAACCATTTGGTCAACATGGCTGTATTCATTTATAAGTAAATATGTACTATTTCAATGCATTATTGGTATTATTCATATTGCTAACGCACATACTAAACATTTACGCAAATTTCTCCCATACATTTTATTCTTCTTCATACATATTTACACATGACAAAAAATTATACTTCAGATTTTTACCACGATATATCTTAATGAATCAGGTATACTTTTACCTACCAAAATCTACTACCAATACCATATTTCAAAACAACATTTTTAGCAAACCTCTCCTCAACCACACCATTATTCCAGAAAACTTAGAAATCCCCCTATGACGGGTGTATCCATTTAGAAACGTCCGTTCTGCTAATTTAGAGATTGCTGATTGCCCGCTAATGCTACCACCGGTTGGTCTGAGCGAGAATCGAAAATGAGTTGCGAGATTTTTAAAAGTGGCCAACTGAGATTTCGCCAAGTACGTGAGAATTTTGCTTGTAAACGAATTTCTCTTTCCCACTACTCCCAGTTCAGCATCATTAGTCGTAGACTATGATTGGTTTATGTGCATTACGACGGAGCATGCTTGTTGCGCCGTCTTGATTCAGTTACGGGCACAGCACACTAAAACTCACGAAAGGGCTGTGACATCCAACGTGCGCGCTTTGACAGCCCCGATGTTTGAATTCTTAATTCACGACAATTTTGTGGAATTATCTTCGGACACGCGAAATAACTTTGGAATTCGTGGAATGTACTCTGCGTAATTGAGATACTGTCTCTCTCTCTCCGTGTGTGATGGTAAAATGGAGGTGGAAGAAAATTGTCTTTCCGAACAGCAAATTTGTTTCAGAATTTCCGCACGGAGTGTTTAATGTATGATTCTTAAAAGTTTGGGAAATTGTGCTGGAGTTTTGTGTTATAAATTTATTGTGATTATTGTAATATTTCCCAACATTATGAGACTTATTGTACTTTAGATCTCCCTGATGTGGTAGTGCTTGGAGAATTATATTTGTAAAGTAAAACCAGTTTTTGTGTGGTAGATAGGGACCGCAAAAAAGAAGCCACACAAAAAAAATATGCGAAAATATATTTCATAAATACTTACATATAACTAACAAATTTGTCGAAATACTACAGAATTTTTTTTTATTCGATGGAGACGAACCGCATAAAAAAAGTCGCACTTAAAAAATATGTCACTTATTTACAATTTTTATGAAAAAGTACTTTCAAACAAAATAAATAATTAAATTCCACATGGAAACATTTTTTAAAACATTTAGCTTCTCATTGTATACGTGGAGAAATTTTTAAAGCACTCATACATAATTCACTGCTACTCATCGTAACAATTTCAATTGATTTTTTTTTTTTTTTTTGGCTTCATAAAGTAACACAACTTTTTGTTACGCTGGTCGGTTGGTCAGATGCTTTTGAACGTCACAATAACCAAATATGCATTATCAAAGCAGATTTTGGAATTTAAAACTCCTTTTGGAATTGTTATCTATTTTAAGAAAACATTTTTCAGATTTGTTGGGAAGCTCGATCCCTGTATATATTTTATCTGCTCTCAAAGAGTCCGATTCTTCTTGTTCATCTCTATAATCTATTCAATTATGGATAATTTCCTGGTCATTGAAAGTTTCGTTTTCAGCCTAGTGCGTGCTGATAGCGAGTTGAACGAAAGCAATTCAACGTGCTTTGTTGAGAGACTATTTATAACCAATGAGCAGAGCGTCTTGTAGAGTATTATGTACATTGATAGAAAACATTACAATGTCGCTAAAGCCGATGAAATTCATATACCGCATAAGAAAGATTGCACAAAACAAATCGCACAAAAATAAAATCGTCTCAAAAAAGACCGTATAAAAACAGGTTCTTCTGTATAAAACATCAAAACGAGGTGATGTGTCATAGAATTCTGAAAATAATCATTTTTCGTAAATACAATTGTTCTGAAATATGAAGGGAAGTATATTCATATTTTTAAAATCGAACACATGTTTCCCCTTTCTGGAATGTATTGATTGGTTGGATAATGGCATCTTATTTAGAAGCACTACAAGAAATATTCGCAACGGTCCTCGCAATTTTGAACTATAACCAAGTGAAGGTATTAGTATCTCATTTGGCATCACATTCCCCAAACATCCACAACATGCCAGTGTGAGAGCTTTGAATCTCAAAAGATTTGACTCATTCATACCTCTGTATAACATGTACAACAGGTTTTCAGTGATACCAGGATTAGAACTAAAAACTCAAAAAAATAATTTTATCCATTATAATAGATTATTATCATTCATTTACTTTGACTCTCCTAAAAGTGGGGAAAATTAATTAAAGAAGAGATTTGGATAAATACTTTGATTGTGAATTTATCTTGGAGTTGAAATTCATTTAAAAAAAAAAGGTTTATTTAAAAGTATAAAAACGAAATATACTTCGGTGATTTATTTTTAGAACTAAAAAAATATTCAATATAATACAGGTAATAAATGAAATAAATTATGAAGTACGATAGTTGATGATTTCACCAAGTGTATTAAGTCTTCTTCAACAATTACTTCCTTAACCAACAACAACTTTTACTTATATAAATTCTACAATCAAATTTTTACATTCATGTTTCCTCAAAATTCTGCAACCTCTTATCTCTCATCTCTCACCCACCCTTAAAATACAATTGGATAATCTCACTGCATTCAAGCAGTGCCATCTATTTTGTGACAATTTTGCATTATCTTGTATGTAATTGTGAGATGTGAGCCGCCATGGAAAATATCGTGCAACATATACAGTTCTTGAAATATCACAACGGTCTCCATATTGAACCTCATTTATAAGTAACAATAATTTTTGTGAATAAAATTGAATGCATGTTCTATCAATTGACCTTTAAACATGGGTCGTGGGTAGCCTAGTGGTTAGAGCATCGGACTCCGGAACGGAAGGTCTGGGTTCGATGCCTGATGCCACTAAATACCCTCCGAGTACACACGGAGTTAATGCTCGTTAAATCAGTGGGTCCGAAAGTTTTGTGGGCTGAATCACAAGTGCAGGGGACTGGAGAATATTTCCCTCCCCTTCAGTTCCAGGCCAAAATTATGGAGGTGGAGATAGGTTGTGTCACAGTCTATCATCTCTTCGGGGAATTTAGCCGAGCTAATTCGTACTGTGTGTGTGTGTCACCTGTATGGTGCTCAAGGCCTAGGCCAATGACAGGCGTACTTCTAGCTCCTTGCCACGATGAATTTCATGGGCCACGTTCTGACTACATCAGACAGGAGGCATTAGCCACAACAACACCTGTAAGCACTCATGGAAAATAATACATTTTTGCAGCGCTACCATTTCCCCTAGTGGCGATTTGTGATAATTTTAAGTATCAAAATACCGTACACCTCTATATACACCCAGTAACCCTTTAACGGCTGATTAAAAGTTACGCAATTTGCATCCCGGTGCCATCATTTTTAACGCAGGGGCGCATATGCGGTTCTTTGGGTGTGAATAGACAAGACAGATATAAGCAAATTTTTTTTTGAAATTCTTCATAAACACTGTCAAGGGCTTTTTATTGCATCCCCCCCGGAAAAGTTTTACTGATAGCAGCGCAAAGGATAGAATAGTATTTCGACAGGGCGTATATATACATCCGGGGCACTCAACGCATCGGTGGAGCAAGACGGTTATATACGCCAGTGGTTTTTAAGGTGTTAAATTATGCTATGTTTTGATTTATACTGTACTCGCTAAGGGCTCTGAACACCTCCCGTAATTTTATGCGCAACTTGTATCAACAGTTGCATGTTACCTTAAACTATTTTAGTTAAATTAAATTCAAAAACAGTTCCTAAAATAATGTTTACAAGTTTTCTGTTTGCACACATACGTAAAATTTATTCTTAAATTTTAAAGTGAATGCATTGTATTGAATACATTTATTTAATTTTTTTCTCTAATCATTCCCCAAATATTTTTTTTTTTTTAATATCAAATTATAAATATCATCATCGGTATTTTGCCATGTGAATAAAGGTATAACAATCTTTTGTAAAAACAAAATCATATAAACATTGACTTTATGATAGTTGGTAATAAATATTAATTTAAAAGCTATACATGGCAGTGTAAAAAAATTATTTATAAGCTTTTATGTTACTTTTTTTTATAAAAATAAATAAATAAATGACAAGAAGCAAATATCATTGAATTAAGGGTGAGTTTAATAACATAATTAACGTTAACCAAAAAGTTTTCTTTTTACTAAGCTGTAAAAGTTTAATGGTTAGCAAATTAATTAAAAAAAGAAGGTAATAAATTCGTTACTCTTTAAAGGGAATGTAGTCATATTTTATTTGTAATTATTTATAGAGCACATTTTAGAAAATGTAGATGCATATTCTTCAAGAATTTTTTTATAAATTATTTTATTTAAATACATCAGCAAAAGTTATTACAAATATATATTGTTTAAGAATATTGAAAAAAATAGCGTTTTATGTTTTTTTTTAAAGATGGTTAGTATAGAATATTTTGAGTTTAGAGCTTAAGATATATTTTTATAATAATCACCTGAATTACAAATTTAAACTGATGTAAAAACAGTTCCTTAAAATTTTCATCTTTAACACCTTGTTTCGTGTAATCTAAAACTTTATACACATATTAAGGTACATTGTTGAATAAATGTATAAAAAGAAATAATTTTTATCAAGGAACTTATTAAGCATTAAGGGTTAGGTTTATTTTCCTAATGACGGCAGTGAATTATCTCGGTATGGACTCAAAAAGGCACTGGAAACACTGATAAGTCATAAAGCCTCTCAATAATCTACGTAAATATTAATTGGAGCATAGTAAGAGTAGCGAATATCTCTGTAGGAGACATTCCAAGATACCCTTTTCCGGATGGAGGTCAGGTGACCTTGTAACAATGGACTATCGTGCTATACGTTAGATCTATCCTATCTAAATCAGGTTTACTTCCGTCCAGCCAAATTAGCTCCTTAGGTCATAACAACGTATCAATACAATTAAACGTTCCGAATAATATATAAATACCAAACCTCAATACCGATACCATATAAGTACCACAAAACAATACCAATACCCATGTAAATACCAAACCTCAAATACCAAATATCTGTACTTAACCTCAATACCGAATAACATAAATAATCGATGAGATACAAGAATAGAAAAGATCGTAGATGCTTGGGGGTATATACGGCCACATTGATTCTATATATCATCGTATTCACTTTTACAATTCAAGATTACAGAGGTTTGTGAATTCTCAAGTCTGAGGGACTGCATCTCGTTCAGGTAAGTACAAAATAGATTTTTACCCTTAAATTTGTCTTGTCTGCATTTTGAGTAGTTATTTCTAGTGCTCGGCTTGATGAAAGTAAAATAGTGCAATTTCTTGTTGGTAGTTATTTCAAGTTTCATTCAGTAGTTTCTCCACCCATACTGCATTCGGATCCCCTTGGGAATAATGAATGAGATCTGCACCTCACTTAATACAAGGAGGAGGTACCGTGACAAGTTTTACGTCCAGGGAAGCAACCTTATGTCTGTTAAGTGTTCTTTAAACGGGTTGGACGAGTACAAAGACTATGTGCATTGTCTTGTTGAAGGAAGATGGCTCCAGTAGTATTCTGAAGTAAAATTGGAAACATATGGTGCTCATCAGGGATATCTTTGCGACTTGGAGACAACGTCACATATATCAAGGATTAATTTCAGTGTCCACAAGCAGTCTCTAGATGAGAGAATATCACCATCACAAACTTAAACAGCAATCTGCTACCAAGAATGATTCAAAACTTCCATGAAGTTTTCGTTGTATTCATACCCTATCATCGACATCTAACAACGTGACTCTGGACTTTTTAGTCTAGGAAAAACTTTTCCTCTTATCTATGTTCCCATGTACATGCTATAATAATACGAGTATTAACAGCCGTCCGTAAGTGGTTAAACAAGATGCTTTCTTTGCATTCTTATTTCTGTAACTTCATAGTATACGGATAATTTTGGATGATGTGAATGAAACAAATTTTTTATTCACTCTAGCTTAAACTTCAAAATGATCTCTTGCACAGTGGGATATCTATCGTCTGCTACAATATGAGTAGTAAACGATGGCCTTACTCAAAAATTTTATCAAATATTCAAACTGCAGTTTATCTTCGTGAGAATGGTTTTTATCTAATTCGTGCTCAAAATCTGTAAAAGTGGTTTTACTGTAAATGTTGTTTCCCGGTAGGAAAAGTAACATGCTTACACAAAGCGTACTTTAAAACAATGTTCTACGTTCTAAATTAATATTGAGAATATCAACATTTTTTCTTATAAAATGTTTACTGTAATTAGGTATCGATTTAACCATTTTTTTTCTTTTGTGGTGACCATGGTAGCCAAGAGGTCAAGGTCACAAACTCGTGGCTGGCATCTCATGAATTCGAGCCTAGTACCGCTAATGACCGGGAGCCCCGCTGCTGTTTTAAATCTGTGGAGGCTTAAACGTCCTCTCGCTAGTGTGACGGGGAAGTTAGCAGAGGGGGTGCCAGCTCAGGTGCCTTCCTCATCACTTGACGATGGTTTAAAATTATGAGATCCGTCATCAATAGCCCTCGTACAGCTAAATAGTGCGACTTAAATATTACTCTTTCTTTCCTCCTTTGTGTTTGAGTTTTACAGAATTCAAGAATACAGAATTGTTGTTTTGCCCTCATTTTGGTATTACTTAATGGCGAAAGGGTTAGAGTAAAATCCTATTAGAGCCTGCTTGAAATAACTTTTGATTTTCAAAACAATTACTCAAAACTCTCAACGCAATCGATCTTAAATTAATCGAAATTTCTCTACAAATTAGATATTGGTGAAATAGTTATCAGAATTACATTAAGGTTAATGCATCACCTTCCCTTTCATCTCTTCAGTGGATCAATAAATGAGTACCAAGCTTGTTTGGGAACTGAACACTGGGGGCTTTGCATCAAACTGATCACTTGACCGAAACATCTGCACATGCACTCCAGCGCCTAAGTGCACGTTAACTCAGATGGGCACAGTAGGCCTTGGTCCTCACGAGCTGTTGTACCACTGAGTTCAGTTCAGTATTGTATTAACTTGATATGCACAAATAGGAATATATATATTATGCATGTAAAACTCTTTTTCTAATAGTTGGCAATTTAAATGAAATTGAAAAAAAAAAGTAATTCTGAGAATACGGAAGTTATATGGCAATATATAGCGCTTAATAAGAAAAAGGCTACATTCATAGTGATTTAAAAACTCCACATAAATGAAAATTTGAAGAATATTTATTGGATAAGGTGCATCATTAAATCTTACTATAAGGAAAAATTTCACTTTCTAATAAATGATAAAAAAAAGCGATACAACATAATTGGTAACTTTTTCAAATTTTATAGAATAACTTAAGCATTTATTCAGAAGAAATAATACATCCAAGAACTTTTGATAAAAATGTTGTTGTTGTTTCTTAGGCTACCTGATCTCGATTGCGTCAGATCCAGGCCCACGAAATTCATCACGATTCTAGATGAACGCCTGTGTTTGGTCGTAACCTTGAGCACCATACAGGTGACAGTATGAATTAGCTCGGTTCCACCCAATTTAGAGAAGGTATACCCTGGGGGTGGGGGTGATTGACCTCCCACCTCTCATCCTCTTCCCCCAACATCCCGAGAGGACTTGTGGCTCGACGTCTGTTTAGATATCCCCATGCCGAAAAAGTACTATACATCTAAAAACATCCATGTATTCTCCGGGATTCGATCCCAGGTCCTACGGCACAGCAGCCAGCGTCACTAACCATTAAACCGGATGGACGATGACAAAAATGTAAGATATATTTGTACAAATGTACTGCAATTATCATAATCTTTCCAAGATATTGTGATTCCCAGAGGCTTGCATCTTAACCTTTTAGAGGAATATTTGAGAAATTATATTACAAGACGTTACTTTGACATATGGGAAATGGAACGTTTTTTATGAATGACGCATTACAAACTTTTGATATAAAATGGAGACACTAAATGAATATTCAAAAGTTCAACTTTTAATGAGAATATAAATCAGTGGCTAATGCTACTACAATTTCAATGAATTTACATCACAAAAGTTATTAAAACATTGTTTTTAACTATTTTTTCTTCTTTTTTCAAAGGTAATTCTACTTTTCATTTAAAATTATATTTATTTATATTTGTAACCCACATAATATAGAATCTAGAGAACGGGCAACAATTAAAATTAAACTTATAATATTGTCTTCATGATATTTTTATGGAAAAAATTTAGTCAATGTAATTCGGGATATATTTAGTATAATATGTATACAGTAGCGGATAAAATATCTCATAAAAATAGCTGTACGTGAGTTGAGCGTCGAATATAAATAGTAAGACTAATCAAAATACATTATATCCACCATTTTGTTTCAATAGTATGATCTTAGCTACTGATATACGAAGAATGCGAATTTAGTTACAATAGAATATCGGAACATCAAAAAATTTGCTAACGCAGAATTCTTATTATTAGATCCCTGTCCTATGATCATGATTTGGTCACATATTTTTTAAAGGGACATAGAACGATTTACGCAAAAATTTTTAATTTAAGGATTTTCAAAAAAATTTTTGGTTGCCTCTTAGGTGTGTGTATGCTATGTAAAACAGAATTTGTGTTGAAAATTTTATAAAAATCCAGCCATTTAGTTTTTTAAGGAAAAAACTTAAAATTTGTAAAATGATTTTAAAATACCACTCCTACTACAAAAATTTACATAAAAACATTAAATTTCTTTTACAAGTACGTCAAACAATGTATAACAAAAGTTGGTATGGGTTTTGCGATAACATGATTTGTAATCGTACAATACTTTTTATGAAGGCTTATTGAAAGTTCCTTTAGAAAATTTATAAATTCTGAGTT
Source organism: Trichonephila inaurata madagascariensis (assembly GCA_019973955.1). Lineage (NCBI taxonomy): Eukaryota > Metazoa > Arthropoda > Arachnida > Araneae > Nephilidae > Trichonephila > Trichonephila inaurata. Next base: position 135,875 of record BMAV01025255.1, on the reverse strand, counting down.
CAATTATTTTTAAAAAAAAATAAATATTGCTTTGATTCAAAAATGCACACTAACTTTTGTCACATGTACTATTAGCAATAGGTAAAAAAATAAATTCAATGCATTAGGCAAAACAGAAAAAAAAGCTTTAGCATTTTTAAGTGGAAACAAACTAATTATTTTATCTTTCTCAGATAAGAGTAAGTTTAAAGTTTTTATTTGTGCCATAACGATGTGAATAAAAACGATCGTAAAAGCTAACATAATTCTGCGTTTATTAAGTTTAGAGCTTTCAAAGTTTGTAAGGTCTTAGAAAAGTATATAAAGAATAATTTAGGCTAAAAAAATTAGACTTGATTTTTTGACCGATTTTTTTCAATTAAATCGTACTGTTCCCTCTTAAGGTATCCGACTACGTTCAGAACCGTGATTTTAAAAAAGCGCATAGATGGATAATTTTCATGATATTTAGTGTCACTTAGAAAAAATTGTTTTAAGCACATTTTGCAAAAAAAATTATTTAAATACAATATCTTGGCAAAAAATTAACTTAGAATAATATTTTTTCAAAATGTTCTCCTTTTGTGAAAAATGCTTCTATCATAATAATATTGTGCCTGTATATAGCTCAGGTATCTTTACAGAGGCTCAACTATGATTTTTGAAAAATTCATATTGTATTTAGAGTTAAAACCAATTGAAATAATTATCGGCGTTTTTTTCTTAAAATTGCTCCCCTCTGTTGTCATAAAATATGGATAAACCCACATCTAAGTTATATATTTCAAAAATTCTAGTTGAGCCTCTGTAGAGAGTTTTGAGCTATATACAGGCAAAATATTATTGTAATAGAATCATTTTTCACAAAAAAAGAACATTTTGAAAAAAAAAATTATTCTAAGTTAATTTTTTACCAAAATATTGTATTTAAATAATTTTTTTTTGTCAAAATGTCCTTAAAACAATTGTATACATGTATTTTAATCTAAGTAACACTAAATATCATGAAAATTATCCATTTATGCGCTTTTGTATAATCACGGTTCCGAACGTAGTCGGATACCGTAAATTTATCATATAATTCTTACATTTATTTGAACAGTTTTGAAAATTAGGCTTACTGTAAACAATAGAGAAGAAAATTACTCCTGGTGAAATGAATTTCTTCATTCGGTACAAAATCTTCCAAAATAGTCTTCAAAATTATTATTCAAAAATAAAAGCTTATTTGATCATGAAGCAATATTTTCAATGCGCGGCAAAATTTCAATCATTATTCGTCAATGATTGATTACTTATTAAATTGATGCAATTGTTTACTTAAAAAAACCATCATTTACTTTTAAAAACATTAAAAAAGAAGTATGTGAACATAATTGATAAATTATATCTGGGGCATAAAAAAAGTGTTATGTACATTTCAATGATAAAATATGAGAAAATTGGGCTTGTAAAGAGAAATTATTGTTAAAATTTATAAAACTTATGTTATATATATATAATTTATATTTCAATTATTACATCTTATTTCTTTTTTTAATGGAATCTTTATAAATCTGTGTAAAAGGTAAAAATTATACATGTCATTTGATAAAATATTTGTAAATGAAAAGGAAAATATTCAAAATTAGACGAAATTATAATTAGACAATTGAAGATAATGTATATATATGTAGAGAGAGAGAGAGACAAGTGAGGTAGAAAGAGAGTAAAGTATATTTATTCAATTCCTACTATTAGCTCTCTCTCTTTCTCTCTCTCTCTATATATATTTGTATATTTATTTATTTATACATTTATCTTGTTCAAATTTTCAATCGTTAATAAAATACTTTCTATTCATCCAATCAAATTCAAATAATTTTTCAAACTTGTAGAAGATGACATTTGATGTTAATGCAATTATTCCAAATATTAATTAATTAAATAAAATAAATACTGGTTTTCAACGCCAATTTAGATTCGTCTCCATTGTTGTAACAATGTAACTGTTAAAACAATGACAAAGTTGGAGTTGAAAACCGATTTTTCAGCCAAACTAGCCAATTGGGTGTGCATTGTTACATCAATGCAGAAAAATCATGCTCTTTCAATTCCTACTATTAGTTCACTCTGTCCTTATATATATATATATCTTGCTCAAATTTTTAATCGTTTGTAAAATTCTTTCTATTCATCCATTCAAAGTAGGAATTGACTTAATTTTTTTTTTCATATTAGTTATTTTTAAGTCTGAATTTTATTTACACCCCTCACATAAAATTATTAATTTTGAAAAGTAGAATTATTGTTTTGTGTGTATAGAATTTGAATATTTGAAATTTTAAAAGCAGTATATTTCTTAAACAATAAATGCAAGATTTTTCCATAAATAAACTTCCGTTCCATTCCTTATATAGAAAAATTTGATCTAATTAAAATTAAACTTATTTTATCATAAAATTATATAGCGTATAAAATATTTCATAATCATAAAATTAAACAAGCAGTCCATTAAAACTAAATCCAGTACCAACATCTTAAAACTTCTAGACAAGCTCCTGTATGGAATTCCAAAAATTCCAGGCAAGGATTATAATAATCGCCTAAAACTCCTTTCTATAGACATAATTTCACCCTAATGCCAGTGCCACTCAGCACAAAACCTAAAGACGGCTTGAATTTTTTGAAAAAAAAAAAAAAAAAAAAAAAGAAAAAGAAAAAAGTTCCACACCCAACCCTGCTTTGTTCAGTAGCCATACGCTGCTTTGCGATCAACGTCGTATGGAAAGACCTGCGGAAGATGGCGGTTTAATGTATTGGAAAAAGCTCTGATCGCATGAAAGATTCATGGAACCCATCGGTTTCCAAGCCAAAAAGGGTCTAATTACAATGCCTGGTGGCATTTGTTTCTGCTTCGCTGCTGATGGCTTTAGTACGTTGTTTTTTACCCCCGCCTTTCTCCACCATAGTACGATTTTCCCTCTCTTTACTTTTTTCCCTATCTCTTCTTTTAAGAGAGGGGATCTTTTTTTTTTAGCTTTAGCTTTTTACTTATACAGCCACCTGCATTCCAGAAGATGGGGATTATTGCCGTGACCTAACTGCAAAAGGGGTGAATTTGTTCATCTATTGGCAGACTGTGTGTGTGTGGCTGACCGTTCTGGAAGGTTCGGAGCTTTTTTTTTTTCACTTTTAAATATATTTTTGTCTATGTTTTTGTACTCTGGTCAGTTGCGATGTCGGTTAAGTGTGACCGCTTTATATTTAGGGTATGAAGAGTTTTTGGTATTCTTTGGAGTTTTTGGAATGTGTCAGATTGAGATGAAAAATATGATATCTTTTATTTTGTCGAAAAAAAATTTATTTCAAAGCTTGTCAGATGAGAGATCTTTCCTTATTTGTTTCAATAAAGGTTGTTTGTAATTTAAACGTAGTCAGTTCTTAACATTTTAAATTAGCATTTTAAAATTTCACAAAATTTACCTAAGTAAGTTAAATATGTAAATAAAGACATCCCTGAATTACATTCAAAATTTTAGAAATTTAAATATTTTAAAATCATGGTTGTTTCTGATTAGTATTATAGAAATTCCTAATCGTAAAATATTTAATTTCAGCATTATTAGGCAAACTATTTGATTTTTTTCAATTGATTTTTTTTTTTACTTATTAGAGCTGTATATTTTTTAGATTACATAAAACTCTAAAAGCAAAGTTTAAATTATTAGCAACGTTCATAATAATTTTTAATGAGCTGTATGCGTGACGAAGAAGACTTTAGCTGGCATCTTACTCATCACATCCAAACCAGGTCATACAAATGTGAGGACTTTCAGTACTAATAAATATAACATGTATATATATTGATCTTCTGTTATATGGACTATAAGATAACAAATGTAACTTCCTTAATATTCTCTCATATAGGTTCCACAATATATTCCTCATTCTATTTCGTGAGTGCTCAATGTAGAATTCCTCAAACTATCTCTTATCATAGATATAGACAACTCTTCATTTACTGTCTTATTAAAACTAGAAAAAAATAACAACTATTCTGACTCCGTCCTATAAGTATTTCTCATTTTGTTAGTTTTAAAAGTATTATTTCTGAAAGGGAAAACTTAAATAAATAAATAATTGTAAATTCTCAAAAGGGGAAATGCCTTTAAATTTAAATAAATTTAATGCAGCAATGGAGGTCTATCCTCTCTCTAACTTGATTTTTCTCCCTTCCAGCCAAATTAAC
>BMAV01025255.1:117337-131565 GCA_019973955.1 Trichonephila inaurata madagascariensis | reverse complement strand
TCAATACCTTCATATGACCTTGGCTACTACAGATAAGGATATTTCTTTTTCTCAAAATATTTTCGCACATAATATTTTTAGAACAATGTTAGTCTGAGAAGACGAATGTGTAGCAGTAACGTTTGGAATTGAGAATATGTCTTAGTTTTTTTCTGTGTTTTCGAGATGGATGTCAAAACGCTTTCGCGAAGAAAACTTTTGAGGTAAACCTGAGGCTATCCGAGAATTATTAAAAGAGTTAAGTGATGATAAAAATTTTATTTCTGAGGATAAATCGGAAAAAGAAGATTTTATTGAAGTCCAAAGTCACGAATTTACAGAAAGCATGATAAGTATCAGTTTAATGAAGGCTATGTTATATATGTACTTAATATGGCTCGCAAATCTGAAAAAGCATTATTTGGAAGAAAGTTTGCGATAAAGCTAAGTGAAGATCTCCTTGCGCCATGGTTGAAGAAATGAATATATAAATGTATCCGTTTTGACCCGATCAACAAGGACAATCATCTGTGAACTTTTGAAATTGGAGCAGAACATTAAACCACCTGAATGACTGGAAACTAAAAACAGGAAAATTTGTGTTTCTTGCCCATGTAAGAGTCGTAGAAAGATACGCTCAATTTGTTTAATATGTGTGACAGAGCTTTCATCGCGATTTCTATTAAAGTTCCCTTCGGGTTTCTTTGGGCCCAAAATGGCAATTATTTCCAACCAACTCGAGAAGAACGTGTGTATGCAAATTAGGAATCTTGTATATAGTAGAAGTTTAGCAATCGTGAGGTGGCTATGCGAGGTCTATGTCTATGCTTAGAAGTGATTGAGTAAAAGTTAAAAGAAATACCACAAGTCCAAGATTTAACGTACCGGTACCTGTATAATCAAGTTAAAGGTGGATCCATAACCACAAGGATTAGAGATAGATTGAAGCCACGTCAGTTAGGACAAACAAGGTAGCTGTTTACTTAGGATATAGCGGTAAGCACCTTTGATTAAACTATAAGGAAAGTGCGTGTATTAGTGAGATTAGAATTAAGCTGTAAATTTAGATATATTGGTTGATTAAGCGATATTTGGTAATACGAGTTGTGTCTTCTCATTTCAGATCTTTTTACTTTGATTATTATTATTGTTGTGTATTGTGATTAGGTTAAGATCTTAATAAACAGATATTAAGATAAACGATTTTCGTGATTCTTCATTATTCTCTACAGAAACAGATCGTGTAGATAATGGAGAACAGGGGCTCCCACGGGAGGGTGCCTCACATATGTTCTAGACCAATGTGCGGATGTCATCACCTAAAAGGTGTAAAGACAGCTTCGAAAATAAATAAATTTTAGCTTCTTGCTTATGTGAAGATTGGATGTCATGAAATCATCTGCAGGTAGTATAATATTTTTGTTATTACCTTTTAAATTGAGGCTTAACCTTGCTAAAACTCATGTCGTCTGGGAGATGAATGGGTACCATTCCCGTAATCTTTCCAAAGGGTAGCATTCTAAGGTTAAGCTAGAACACCGCACGATAAATGAAAGTCAGTATCAAATAATGGATAAATAGTTAATGAAGTAGATGATTAGATGATAGATGTGCTTGTGGTCGATATTGCCAGATTAGTTCATGCCAAAAACCATATTTGTGCATCCTTTTTGATGAAAAACATTTCGGATGATTTTCACATTGTCAAGTACGAGGGGTTGCATTGCATTTAGATAAGCACAAATTGATTACTACTCTTTAACTTGTCTTTGTTTGCTTATTGAGCACTCTTTTTAAATAGCAAACTTAAAGATTGTGAATTGTAATAATGTGTTGCTTGTAATCCTGCTGAGTCTTATTCAATGGCTTCTCCACACATAATGGATTCGCATCCCTCTCGGAAATCAAACTAATGAGCATGATCTTCATCTCAACCAACATGAGAAGGAGCTTCGGATAATTTTAAATAAAACTGCAATTTAAAATTCAAATGTGCATGTTTTTAATCATTTCTTGAAACATTCATTACATACAAAAGCATCTTTCCATCGATATCAGCTGCAAACCTATTTTCTATAAAATAGTAAGCCTGAAACCACTTAGGAAAAAGAGTGCTTCTTAAAATAAATTAGTTTATTGCTTATTTGTAAATTTATGAAATTTTAAATAAGACAATTTCTTGTGTATGGAAATGATACTGCCTAAGGTGAAATAAAGTTGTGCTAGATAATCGTAAGGCAGCGTTTCTGAAACTGTGGGGCGTACTCCCTGGAGGGGCGTGTTAACTATACGAGGGGTGGTCGCGATCACATTGAAAAGTCGTAAATAAAAGATTTAAAAAATGTATTAATTTACCGAAAGTAAAAAAAACAAAACGCATTCTGACATAATAAAAAATGAAGTGCATATTTACACTGATATAATAAACTTACAAATATTTCGTTACAGCACAATATATTTTATAATTAATTAAGCAATATACTATGTTAAATACAAGTTTTATAACTACCAGAGATGCCTTGGGCTTGTTCTATATAAAATTATATACAAAAATTAACACTTATCTTAATAATTTGTGCCCTTAACTTCCGATTAAAAGTTATGCGATTCGCTTCCTAATGCCACCGTTTTCCACGCAGGTGAGCGTATGTGATGTATTGAGGGGGGTTGAGGAAGGAAAGGAATTTATAAGAAAATCCTCCGAAATAGGTAAATTCTTCTTAAACACTGTCAAGGTTCTTTTATTGCATTTCAAAGCCTTCGGAACAATTTTATGGAAAGCGGTGTACAGAAAGGATTGAACTTCGGAAAGACGTATATATACGCCCAGGGCAATTAATGTTTTGGGTGAGCAAGACGTTTATGTACGTCGGTAAAGAAAAGTCGTATTTATAGCTTTAGTGTCAAAGTATGGTATTATTGAAAATTCAATACATTGTTATTTATATGGAGAGGGGGAGGCGCAATGAAAATTATGTTTGAATATTGGATCGTAAATATTTAAAATTTGAGAGGCACTGTCGTAAGGCCAATTCAAACAGAACGCGATTTGTACAAACTCCATAACCATTAGTTTATTGCTATATTTAGAGAAACAAAAATGAACCGAAGTTAAAAACGATTCACCACAATCCTTACTTACCTCAATCATACCTGTACGCTATAAATACAAACGAATTTCTTAAAAAAATCACAAACTTAACACAATTCCACTTATTTCAAACCAAATCGCTTAAGAAAATTTAAACTCTCAAGCTACAATTTCCTAAAAGCTGTCTCATTAACTTTAAACATCTTACCACTCCAAAATTAACGTAACCGAATATGCCCATACAGCAATAACCGAAAACTTCTTTCTCCCTCCACCACCAGGCGATGCATACAAAATTTTTTGTTCGGTAATTTCATACTTCGAGTAACTCCATTCCCGCGTAACGTGAAATGAGAGAAGAAAAAGAGGATGGAGATAAAAGGATGGCGGCGGGATGGTAGACCCGTTCCTAGTTTATCCTGGATGCGGAAGAGGAGGTTTTCTAAATCCCTCCTCAACAGTTAACCGACACCAGTGGGATTTCAACGGCAAGAACCAGTTATCAAAGCGGCACCTCGAATTCTGATCATTCTTCTTCCACGGCCTCTTGTTTCTCTGTATTATTCAGAGTTTGTATCCCATATCTTCCTTCTGTTGTGTTATTTGCTATTCTTTTTTAGCGCAGTTTTCTTTTTTTTCTTTTCTCCTTAGCCACTTCTGTTGTTTTCTTGAGTTTATACCCTGACCTCTTCTTTTCTTGTTTTGGAATCTATAAATGAAATGAGCCCTAGGCGTTAGAACCGTCAGTTGTGTTGAAGGAATGACTTAGGTACGTTTTTCTTTTTGTCTGCTCTGTGTTTTTAGCTTCATCTTTTATTCCGGAGTGGTGCGGGTTCCGTGATCAATTTCTTAGTGATAGAGTCCCGTCTTGGATATCAGAGTTAAGTGAGAAAGAACAATTTTGTAATATTTTGTTTGTATATATAACAACAACAAAAATCGGCAATAAAAATATTGCATTTTTTTTAAATTTTTGTTTATAGATTTAAAGTTACTAGAACTGAAAAATTACGAAACATTACTCATCTCAGTTTTTTGGGGGGTTAAAAACCAAGTCTTTAGTTTTATTTACTGAGAAAAATTTCTTCTTAACTTCAAATCTAATACTCTTTTTTTAACATTAAAATCTCCATTAAGCATGACTTTGTGAAAATGCCCCCTAGGGTGCCCTTCTCTTAGATTATCTGCGTGAGCTAGAGGTGTAGGTTCAACTAAATAATGAGAAGTTTCTATGTTCTTAAAATATCTTTATTAAGAACTAGAACTTAAGCTTTTAGCAGATTAGATAATAAATATATATGAGAGAATCTACGATGAACAAACACACAATATAAGTAATACCGAAATAACGTAACTCGGACCCCTATCAATATATAACCCACCTAATCTTAATTCCAATAATATCGCAAGTCCTAATATTAAATAGTCAATCCAATCGTTGATTCGATACTAAGGAAGTTGCGTCTTTACTTGAGTGCAATGATATGCACCTTGACCTAATGGCTCTATCTTCAGGATAACCTCAATTGGCTGTCACTTCACGATTGTATCAGTCTCTAACATAACATTCCCCAAACTGCCACTTTGCTTACTTAAACTTCTGATATTTAAAAAATATCTAATTTGCATCTTTCCTTCACGTTTCACTTCTTGGGTCTTGGTTGGAAATAATTTGACATTAATTCTGACCCCAAAAAAACCCAAAGGACATGTTAATGAAAAGAATCGTGAGACCGTCACACAGTTGAATTCGATAATCAGCATAACCTGGTCATATCTATCTTGTATCTTGATTTCAGTTTAAGAATTACGAGGTTGATCCCCAATTACTTTCATACTGCTTTTAGTGAAACATTATTAAAGAGTTAATAAATAAAAATATATAAAAATCAATTTTTAAAATACCAGTTGTACATATTTTAAATTATTTAAACACAAAAAGCAAATGTACACAATTTACAATAACACACAATTTAATTTATTAAACATTAATATTTCCATGAAAGTATTTTAAATTTAAATATGAACAGCTATTTCAAAATTTGCATTGGAATCTCGCAATTTATAAATCAACATATCCAAAAGTAAACATTAAAATATTTCGGAGAGATATTTCAAGAAGGAAAAAAAGTTTATATGATTTTTTAAAATTCTACATTCAATATCATGTTATAAAAAATACCTGAATATCTCCATAATGCTGGGAGGGAAAAAAGACTCATTTTATGCACTGGTATCTCTTTTCCTTTTCAAAAGATAAAACTATTCAATATAAATTGAACCGTTGTGCACTCTGAGTGTCAGTTCTCGAAGCTTGTCAAAGAAATATTTAATAACATCGGCGATAAAGGTGGTGATATTCACTTACAATGACGTAAGGAATTTCGAAAAATTGAATTCATTCTGTATTTATATTGCTGGTTTAAAAGTGTTTTTAACAAAAACAAAATTCGAATATTGGATTAAAGACAAGAATGCTCAGTTCAAGATTGAAACGTGTTACTTCCGAAGATGAAAATTCCTGTATTGTCATACGAGATGAAGGAAGGCATTTTAATAACCAGTGATGTCTAAAGTACTTTAAGAGGGATGTCATTTTTTCAATTATTCCTATGAAGAAGAGAGACGTCTAATCAATATTTGAGAATTAATTATGATTTAATGATAAACGGACATACTTCTACAGTTAAGAAATTTGAAGGGGGCTATTGAATGGTATATATATATAAATATAGTGAAAAAGATTCCACATTGCAGTATAAAATATCACAATTTTAATTTAGCTTTTTCGATATATTCATGAATATAATGATAATAAGATTGAGAAAAAAATGTATGTATTTTCCCTAAAGTTATTTCAACGAAATTAATTGAGGAAGCATGCGTTTATAGTAAGTATTTTTTACAGTAAAATTTCGGCTAAAGCTTTTAAAATATGCGCAAAACATTATTTTAGTTTGAACTACCATTGCTCTCAAGAAGCGTTTTCTAACCGGAGGCTATAGAGAAGAATTTGAGAGGATCCATCAGAAGAAAAAAAAACCCTACTTATATGGGTTCATTATACAATGTAAGGGATTGATGATACAGTATTATATTAATAAAATTATTTAATAATAGCATATTGAATTAACGGATACTTATGTATTACACCATCGATCAACTTCACCAAATCGAAAGACGTCGCCAAGTTCTCTATCATTGTATAAGCGAAAAAGATTAGAGTGTTTGTACATTAGTATTAGCATTTTTACACTATTGGCTTCATATTCTGGGATTTGGTGACGTCTTTTCATTTGACGAACTGGTCAACGGTATAACACGTAAGCACCAATTATTGTTAGAGGGATGTCTCATAATATACCCGCATTTTCGGGAAATATTTCTAGTTTTTTTTTTTTTTTAAAGTCAGTTACTTCAGACGTAGTTAGCTCATTCTATATTGAGCCGACTACGAATCATTTTTGTATTATTTTAAAATGTGTTTTTCTATCAATTATATCGAATTAAAATTTATTCTGAGAGATATTTAACATTTTTTAAATGTGATTATCAGTTAATTGCTTTTCGTCTACAAAATGGCCACTGATATTAATTTTCATTTATGTACAAACTTAACTTAAATCTGAAGTGAAATAAAATATATATCTATATAAGTTCCTTAATTTTTGATATTAACTATAGACATGTCATAACGTTTTCTTGTAAATAATTTATTTAGCATTTTCGAATGCATTTTAAAGCATACAATGTAAGGTAATTTCACTAAAAATACTTTTTGGAAAAAAGTCTCCTTTTTCTTACGTCTTCCCTTTTTAAAACTCTTCCTTCCATATAAATTCAGAATCATTATAAAAATATGTGCTTTTTTTAAAAAAATCATGTCGGAATTTATCATCAATAATGTTTTAAAATATGAACTAAGAAACGACAGAAAAAATTTTACAGGCAGTATAATGAAACTTGAAATAATCATCAGTGTTAACTTTCTCACAAGTTTAAGCCATTACAGATACTTCTTTTTCATCTCTTTGGGCAGCGAAAATTAAGATTTTTTTCCCCACAAATCAATTTTTATATGCTTAAAGACATTGTCAAAATTAACTATAAATAAAAGACTAATAACTACGTAATGATATACAATAATCCTACTTTTTGACAGAATCATAATTTTTAAATTGGCATTCAAGGAGAAAAAAAATGCATTCCGATCATTTTTACGTTTCATAGAAAGTTACCTTTTTTTATATAAAAAAAAAGAAAATGATAATGGATTTTACTAGTTAACTCGATTCTCTTGCTTCAAGAGAGATGCACATTATTCAACAATTATTCTTTTTAACTACCGCTAAGCATAGTACAGAAAAACGGAAAAATTTTCCTTATATTTTGGAGCTCATTTGTAATGATTGATTATGATACTATATATAAATAGTTTGCTCCTCCCTGGTGTAATGATATAGTACATTAATAGACTTCATGACCTAATTTTGAACTCTATGAAGGCTATGCAGGTGCATAATTCAGAATTCTTTTGTAAAAACTCAACAGGATTCATCAAGATTAATCATGATTATCTAAATTTATTGCCTTTAATTTTGTTTCACTAGTGGCTTAAATTATGTGGAAAATGAGTAAAAACAAATTCAGTTTTCGTTTGTATTTTAGTTGGCGTATTTTAACCATTAGCAAAATTGCGAATTCAGCTATAAAAGGACCTTTAATTAAAATCAGATTAAATAAAGTATATGCGTTATTTTTTCTGGATGATGAATAGATATAAGTATTAATCTAGGAAAATTAGCCATCTTTTATTTGGTTAATATCTAATTTCTGAGAGAAATATGAAACAGTTTATTATTTTTTTGAGCTGCAGATTCATAAAAGCCTATTATAATAATATTTTTCTTTTTTTTTTAAAAAAACAAATGATATATGCTCTTAATTTACATGTAATTCAAATGGGTTTTCAGAATTTCACTTTTTGTTATTATTTAATTTAAAAACACAGTCTTTCCATTTATTTTATAATTTAATGTTAATTATTTTACGCGTTTTATTATCTAAATATATAAAAAAAAAAAGAAAAGAGAGTCGCTTACTTATCTCCGGAAACGTTAGAATCCTCCCCCACACACATTTGTAATTTTATAAGCATGTTACTTTTGTTGAGTAGAGACCCGCTATGCAAGGGCTTCGCGGATGTGAATTCTCAAGAGGGATTGTGAGGGGTTAAGAGGCTTTATAGATAAGCGCATTTCCGTTTTTGAACTATCAGATCTAAATACTTGTAGTTTGGTTAGGATGTTTCTTCTATTGAATAGATATCTGCTAAAAACGAGTTTTATGGATATCAACTTCAAAGAAGGGTCACAGCGGCGTATAATTAAAGAACCTGTTTTGGAGAACTTGGACCAACAAACTTGAAATACAGTAATCCTGCAACGTTTGATAAGAAGGGTTCCCCTGTAAGAACGGGATTTACAGAAATCAACTCCCATGAATAATAATAATAATAATAATAATGCCTCCTTGTTTTGAGATATTAGACTACAGATTTGAGATTTGGCGAATATGATTCTCTTATTCAGTAGAGATCTACTAATAATGGATTTTGTAGAAATTGACTTTCAAGAGTGGATAAGAGAGATTCGTAGGGGAGGGGAGTAGTATAGATAAAGATTAAGAGGACGCAAAGATAAAAAAAATAAAAAAATTCCTTTTTTGTGCTATAAGACCTACAATCATGTGATTTGGAAAGCATGTAATACAGGCCGCTGAGAACGTGTTTTGAAGAAATCGAGAGGGCGCAAAATATAATTCTGCTTCCATTTTAGAATTTCAAGTTATATTTTTTTAAAAATCATAAGAAGTATATAAAAATATTTTTCAATATAGTCTAAAGCTTAACGTTAAAACTTAGATATCAATAACTTAAAAACATTATATAGACATAGAACATTATAAAATACTCTGCAAATTGGGCGGGTAACGGCTAGTTTAGCATACGCATACCATTCGAATTAGATAATAATTTAATGTTCTGCAATTTAATTTTTTAATTTAATGTTCTATAATTTATATTATAATTTAATGCTCTATGATTTAATTTATAATTTAATGTTCATGGAAAAAACTAAAAGTGTAAGAAGTTAATAACAAATTAAAATTTACAAAGAATTTAAGTGTTTTCATTCTTGTGTAATTCAATAGTCAGGGAACTTTCTTTCACAAATATGAATCGGTGTGAGTTTTAATATAATTTGGGCAATAAAATTAACTAAAGTTATGTACGAAATGTTAATGATGTATCTGCTAACTCTGAGCCCCAATGAAGAAAATATGTGGCTTTTCTATCCTGCAAATTTTTGCTTGAGTTATAAAATATATATACGACTAATTTCTAAGCCATCATAACAGTTGATTTATTAATGAAATTTTGTGTTTTAAATTCGACTAATATTAATGAAATTTTGTTTTTATTCAAATTAAAAAGAGTGGGAAATTTATATTATACCATCGAATAGCCTTGCTGCTCGAGGAATGAAAATTTGATATAGGATTCAGCCAAGATGAGGATTTGCACATGAAATCGTAATCCGATTCTTGAGACCTACGAAAATTCGAGATTTGAGGTGTGCGTTACTGACACCTGAACGTTCCAGTTATTATTTATGCAGAATAATGTGCATGAATCTATCAGTTTTGTACAGGCAAAGCCACGACCTGTTAACTTAACTTAAATAATTAACACGTTTTCAAAATGCTGATCGACAACTTGTTTACTTAAAAAAATAAACATTAATCTACACAAATACGGATCATAAACTTCCTTATTTAACTGTATAAAGTGATATATTTTACAAATAAGAAGCTCTAATAAGTTCATCTAACAAATAATTTCTGCTATAACAAATATCTATATGTGTATATGTGTGGATTATTTAACTACTTTTCTAAATAAGGAGCTGCTTAATGTATACAAATTAATTGATCAATTTTGTAAATAAGGATTCCCTGCCACTTCACTTCCATCAAATAAATTAAGCAGTTTAAAAAATAAAAGGCTGGTAATTATTAATTGAATTAAATAATCCAGTTTGCAAATCATCAGTCACGATATAAGCAAAGCTATTTTATCAGTTTTGCAACTATGAGCCAAATTCTAAGATTATCCGTATACTTATCTCACCTTGTGCAAAATATTTGGATTTTATTAAACTAAGTCAATAATATTTGTTTCTGCAAAAATTAGTTTCACTTAGCTCTAGTTACTTAATCGTTTTTGATTGCATCTAAATGAATGTTCAAAAATGACAATAAATAGTATAAATCTAGTAGATGCAGCTTAAATTTACACACACACACACACACGCACACACACACACTCTCTCTCTCTCTCTATATATATATAAGTGTTAATTACCCAAATTGCGGGATATAATGGTAACTTTATCTCTTTGAAATTAAAAGTTCAGCGTACTTAAATTATGAATTACAAAATGAACATCATCCGATTATATAGACAATTCAGAAGAATTTTCCTGGGAAGTCATGTGAGCTTTTGAACTTCCGGTTGCCGCTTTGTATATAAATTTTGATTTCGAAGAAATTTGCCGGCCACTACTTGTTTGTATAATGTTACGTTAAGCTATTTTGTCTGTGTGAGTCTAAACGTAAAAAGATTTATTGGATTATCTTCTAACCCAGTGCTTCTCAAACTGTCCCCTACCCCCCTAAGGGGGGGGGGGCACATGTACATAGAAAAGTCGAAAACAAAAGGTTATTTTTTTTAAAAAAAAAATATTAATTTATTGAAAGAAAGCAAAACAAAATACATTATGACATACTAAAAAATAAAATACACATTTACACTGATATAATACACTTATAAATGTATCAGTACTGCAGAATGTGTTTCATAACTAATTTAACAGTTCTAAGTTAAGAAGTTTAATAATTACCAGTGACCCTAAGGGTATGTCATAAAATTTTATAAAAAATTTAATACTTATCTTGATTATTTGTACAGTTAAATTGAAGTCGTATTGTAGCTTTACCTCAAAGTTTACTATTATTGAATTCAATACATTGTTATTGTATTGAGGGGGGCGCGATGAAAATTATAATTGCAAATTGGGTCGTAAGTAAATGAAGTTTAAGAAGCATTTGTAACAAAAGGATAACTCATTAATACAAGCATATTCACCTCAACCATCTAGATATGATCATCAGTAAAGAAAACCTTTCTACTCCAGATCACGACATGTATACGAGGTTGTAAATAAAGTATGATAACACAGATACAAAATACTTTTTTAATACGAACTTACCAAGAAAATTTGCTTTATATACTCTCCTTCACATATATTTATATATTGCATAAATCACCAATAAAGTTTAATGCCCATTTTACCAAAAGTTGAAAAGCCGTTGGATACCATTGGCCAGATGTTAGTTGCCGATGTTTATGATGGAGGGCTCTACTTGAAGCACAAGATGCCAAATCAGAAAATCTGATACCTCTTGTGTATGAGTTTACTTAACATAGGAAGGAGGCAAATGTTACAATAACTCATGATTGGTGAGTACTGAGGGTTCTCCAAAAACATACAATACTATTGTCGCAATATATTTGTTACATTTTATACGATACGACATTGAACGTTGTCATACAAATCGACAGGGAAATGATATATCAATAAACGTAAATATTTTCCCCACATTTTCAGAAGCAGTTGGAGTTGTAGAAATAAATAATAGTAAACTATGTTAAGACTTTTTCTTGAGTGTGTGCGTGAATATTAACGTCGCACTGTTCAATAACACGAGGGCTTTTGGCGACGGACCTCGTAATTTTGAACCATGGTCAAGTGACGAGGACGACACCTCTCCCATTACACCACAGCAATGGGAAGACGTTTGAGTTCTCGACAGATTTAACGTGAATCGCTCTCCTACATGGTGGGTCTTTAATGTACTGGGCTCACACAAGCCAGCCACGATCCGTTACCTTAACCTCTAGTCTACCGCGGCCTCTTTTTTTACTTGAAGCATAGGATGTGTAAATATGACACCCTCACAGTTGTGAAAATGCCCCCCTAGGGTGACCTTCTGTTAGATTATCTGCGTGAGTTAGAGGTGTAGGTTCACTTAAAGAACTAGAAGTTTGCATGTTCTTAAAATATTTTTACTAAGAACTTGAACTTAAGCGTTTAACATATTAGATAATGATATATATAAGAGAATCTACGATGAACAAACACACAATACAAGTAATACTGAAATAACGTCACTCGGACCACTATCAATATCTAACCCACCTAGTCTCAATTCCAATAATATCACTTCCTAATATTAAATAGTCAATCCTACTTTAATCCAATCGTTGATCCGATACTAAGGAAGTGGCGTCTTTACTCGAGTGCAATGGTATGCACCTTGACCTAATGGCTCTATCTTCGGGATAATCTCTGTTGGCTGTCACTCTTCACGAATGTATTACTCTCTAATGTAACATTCCGCAATTTGCCACCTCACTTACTAAAACTTCTGATATTTAAAAGCTATCTAATTTGCATTTTCTCTTCACGTTTCACTTCTTGGGTGTTGGTTGGAAAGGATTTGACATTAATTCTGACCCCAAAAAAACCCAAAGGACATGTTAATGAAAAGAATCGTGAGACCGTCACACAGTTGAATTCGATAATCAGCATAACCTTTTCTCTACTGGGTTTCTGTTTAACAATATAATGATATAATTGATAATATAATTTATATAATTTTCTGATATAATTGATTAGATTGACATAAAAATCAGATGTGTAGGTCTATGTCCACGTTTCATTAACTGTAACAAGACGCTTCATGAACGCTTCTCCGTCATTGAACGTGACCAAGTTGTTTGCTCTATGACAATAACAAATGAAAAAAAAAAAAAGATTGTAAACTTAAGTTTGGGGGAACTTTGTGTGTGTGCGTGTGTGTTCTCAGAAAATACTAGCTATTCAGCATTATTTGCGACTTTGTAAGTCAAGAAAACAAAGAGTAAACAGAAAAAGAGAATTTTGCCTTAAGTTATAATTTAATTAATTTTACCTATGCGCCCGCGTATATATAAAGAGGATGTATTTGTGGGTGTGCATAAAATAACAAGATTAAAGTATACAGTAAAAATTAAACTGTATTTGAGTTAAAACTATAAATAATTTTTAATGAATAAAACACTGTTAGACACACTCATCAAAAAGAAAAGTAGTGATATGGAACTGCTGCTAAATGGTTTTTCATAAACAGCAATAAATAAATTTAATATATAAAAAGGCGTTGATGATTTTTAAGCTTTAAATCATTTCCATATACTAGACGCATTTCGACAATTACAGTCGGACCTCTATCACTGAAAAAAGTTCGTTACATGTAGACAATTCAAGGGGTCTCTGGGGTGTTAATTTTGTCTCGAGGGGTGAAAATATAAACAATTTTCAAACAGGTATAATTCTTTTCAATTTAAATTAAATTGTTCAAATCTTTAATACATTATTTACAAAGGATTATGGTTTCAAAAAAGGACAAAATGTTTGAAATTTAATTATAATTTGAAAAATTATAGGCTTATTAAAATAAGAAATAATTTTGTACTAAATATTAAGCATTTTTTGCGTTGTGCTCTCTATTTTCTAAAATAGTAGCTTTAATTGCAAGCAATAAGGTGATTTATAAAGTTATAAATATATCCTTATTACACTGTAGTATTTTTATATAAGTAGAATAATAAATTACATTTTTTAAAAAATAAAAAAGTTACGTTTTCAAAATTTCAATATTTTCAATTTTTTTGAAATACAAAAGATGTATTATTCTTAAATTAGTAGGTTTAAAGAGTATGATAAGTTTTACAGCGTTACAAAGTTTTACACATCAAAATATACTATTTACAATAGCGTGAGCAACCCCGAAAATTACTTAATATCTATTACAAAATTATTTCTTAATTTCATATGCATATAGTTTTTCCAATTATGTTTCTGTTTCTAACATTTTGTACTTTTTTTTGAAACCATAATCTTTTGTAAATAATGTGTAAAATATTTGAATTATTTAATTTAAATTTAAAATAATTATGCCTGTTTGAAAATTGTTTATATTTTCAACCTAG